>JASDQU010102070.1:110588-140136 GCA_032191745.1 Picea mariana | reverse complement strand
CCCCAGTTTGTAAAAATAACTGGACTAGCCAAGAACTATGGCAAACTCATAAATGAGAATGTGTGATGTGAATGGACCTTGTGGTTAGCATGTGGTTAAGCTCTGATGAATGGACAGGATCCTCTCAGAGTATCCAGGGTCTGGGATGACCGTGAGATGTGAGGAAGAGATGTCGGCTTTAAGTTGGGGCGTGAATGCGCATTAGGGTAAGTAGCGAGCAGATCTGGACGACCAGAGTCCACCCGCCCAGATCTATGGCTGAGGCTTCATTCTGGAGCCCCCTTGCTATTCTGCCTTTAGCGGTGAGGGGGGGGTCCAGAATCGAACGTGCAACTCTTGAACGGTCAGGATTTATTCGCCTTGATCAACGGTGCTCAGGCGAATTCTGGACCCCCCTTGCCATTCTACCTNGGGGGGGGGTCCGAAATGGTGTGGCGTGTGAAGTAGGACCCGTATCCTATCATGTCACCCATCGTGTCATGCTTCCCTCTTGCCACCTATACTCCACTCAACTACGCGACAGGGCCTGCTCCTATTGGCCATTCGCTAATTCTGTTGGGATTCGTCCCTATTGGTCAGTCGCTAGCCCCATCAGGGTTCGACGATTGCAGAGTCGAACGATTCGACATTTTTGTAGCACCGAGTCGCACATTACTGAGAGGCTCCATGGTTATTCGACCTGTGATCATGACCCATGATCACATGGGAGTAGACAGAGAAAGAGCTAGCTTACGCTAGGCCTTTGTAGATATTTCGGGGGCTCTGATTCTGCAGAAAGCAATGAAAAATTTGATTATGGTAGTGGGTGTGTTACAAGGATAGAGATTCTCAATGATAGCCAAGGGAATGATTGAGCCCCCAAAATGAATCTACTCGATGATACCTTCCCAACTGGCTATCATACGCCTAAAATGAAGATCGTATGGAAAAGTTACGACCTCGGGAAGATGATGTACTAACTTACCCAAACGGGGCCCACGTGATTTTTGGTGCTTCATCTCCTAGGGTTAAGTTTTTGGATGTCTAGGGGTTTTGGCATCCTTGTTTATTGTAAAAATTCCATCAGAGCCTCATTGTAATCATCTTCTTACGAATGAGCACAGTCATCACGTCTCTTCTCAGAGATAAGATGCCACCATTCCAGCAAGCTTGTTTCCGCTGCATTTTACAGTTTCAACTTATTTCCTTATTGAATAGAAAATCAGTTTTACTGTATCTCTGTTATTTTGTGTTAAGCACCTGTTAATAATATGTAGTCATTTCGTTCTGCTCATAAAATCTAGATAAGTGGTATCAGAGCGGTCTGCTCCTTGTCGTCTTAATACATGTCCCTGTTTAGTTCTAATTGATGATGTCAATCAGAGTTCATTTAATGTCAACCCGGGAAGGTAAACTTAGAAGCGCTACCTAAAATATATAGATCTAGAAAAATTCAACTACCTAAGGGAGGGTTTGATGTAGTAGGAGCCAATACTCTTTTACAAGAGATTGTACTTTGGTTCCTTCTCACTTAAACACCTCTGCAATTTAAACAAATCTACCTACTAAAAACAGAGTGCTTATGTTTGCCTGAGATTCTAATCCCCTTACAAGGACTCAACTCACAGAATCTCTTACACACACTAAAATCTGTTATCTAATTCCTAAGATTCATTGGAAACTCCAGTCCCCTTACAAGGACTCAACTCACAAAGTCTCATTCAAATCAATCATACTTGAAATCAAACTCATTGAAAACATATTCCTAATCAAAATTCACAAGCTTACAACATCTAAATTAAAATAGGTATGCAAGTGAGGCCATGGGGGCCCTCCATAACTCCACAAGCACACCACTTCAAAGGAGACTCAAATGTGGAAGCAACAAAATCAAAGTATGATTCTTTATTTCAAAATCTCCAAAACTGACTCTAAGATTACAACTCTCTCTAATTCTAAGATTACAAGCTTCAGGATTTTAAATGAAGGAGGTAACACTCCTATTTATACAAGAGCTATGATAACAAACTCATAAATGTGATCCACTAATCTCTCTTTAGTTCCATACATCTCTCAACCATCTAGACACATAACCCTATCCTCCATGATATTCTCCATGAGGTCCATGATCTCCTCAAATTCGAATTTGAACATAGAGTGCCACATAAAGGTGTCTTGGAAGCTTCCTTGGAACATACACATGTTACAAAAACAATCCACTTTCCATATATGAAGTAAAATATATTATTTTCTAATACTTAATCAATAATTTCTCTTAAAAATGCTTAAAAATAAATAATATTTGGAAAATATAAATGAGATCCATTAATGGTGAACAATAGGGAAAATGAAGTGACGTGGTGGTGAATAATGAGTGATATAATGAGAGCATAGGTGAAAAATGTATGGTAATGAGTGATATTTGTATGACGTTTTGAAGCCCAAACATACTCCCCAACTGAAGCTCTTGCATGTCCTCATGCAAGCTACTACAATGACTTATTTGATTTGATTCTTAGATGATCTTCCTTTTACATGATGTTTGGTTCTTGTGTAACAACCATCTTTCAATCATGGACTTCCTTTTTAACTTTGCACATATTTTGATAACTCTTATTTTTGCAAAGCATTTACATCTTTGAATGACCATCTTTCAATCATGGACTTCCTTGTTAACTTTGCACATCTTTTGATAACTTTTATTTTTGCAAAGAATTTACATCTTCGAATGATTGGTTCTTGTGTTATAATCATTATTTACTTTGTTGAGATCAATCATTCTAAGAAGTCATTTAATATGCTCATCATTTTGTAGTGGTTTTTATTGTGGGAAGACTATGTGGGTTAAGATGTAATATGAATGAGAGAAAAAATGAAGTGTGAAATTCCCCCTCCCCAACTGATGGTTTTTTTTTGGGGGGGCGGAATTTTTAATGAGAAAGGGAATAGTGAAATAGTGGAATATTTTCCAAATATCATCATTTTAGCATCTAAAAAGAATTTCAAGATTAAAGGTTAGAAAACATCATACCTTACTTACCTACAGAAGTGGATGAATCATGCATGTTTAGTTGCTGCAATTATGATCTGAAGCTTCTTCTGCAAGTTGTGGATGAAAGAAAGATCTGTATTTTCATATCTGTTGCTGGATCTTCTGCTGAATGTTCGGAATCTGCTGCTGCTGCTAAATCTGTTGCTGGATCTTCTGCTGAATGTTCGGAATCTGCTGCTGCTGCTAAATATGTTGCTGGATCTTCTGCTGAATAATCTGATGAATATGATGAGTTTGTTGAATATGGCTGAAAATGTATAAGGCTTGGAAGGTATACAAAATATACAAGTTACATTTCCCCCCCAGCCTTATTTATTGACTTGTCCTCAAGTCATAACAAACTGAAAAAGAATGAAAGGAAATCTGCTTCATCTGCTACAAATTATGTGTCTTCAAGTTTTCAACGATCGATGGCACAAATCTTACTATGTGATTAAATGTGTTGGTGTCGAACATAGCAAGAAGTTGTTAACTTAGTGGCCATTGATGAATGCCACTAGTCAACACGAGAGCTCCCACCATTAATTCCAATGGGAGTCAAGATGCCTAACACATCTTTGTAGGTACGAATAAGTTTGTTTTGGTCGAGTCACCTACAAGATCCAATGAACAAGGGATATTAATGTACTCCCATTGTTCATTGGCAAGAGTACTTGTCATTAAGCCATGCAAGCCTCTAGGTGTTTTTACAAAGATAATTAGACTCAAGGACTTTGACTCAATGGTGTATGGAAGCAAGGTTTTTTTGGCAGGTGTAGGAAAAGGAAATTGACAATGAATATGTAAGGTGGGCCAAAAAGCTTGTAGATGAGCTTGGTTGGTTTTATTTGTGGGTTAGGGTTGAAGAAAATGTAATGAAGTGTATGAAGTGAAGTGTAATGGGAAATGGATAATGACTCTTGCTGGAATTATGGCATGCAATATTTCAAATATAGCAATGGAATGGAAAACTCTCAATGGAATGCAAACTTTCAAACATAGCAAATATGCTCTGAAATTCTGCTAAAAATAGCTGAGTTTGACTAGTCTTTGACCAGCCACTTGGAGATGTCGAATAGGTCTTTCACCATGCTTTTACATTTAAGAACAAACTCATCTCTTCCAATTTTGCTAATCTGTCATGCAACATGTCAAACGATTAAACTATTACAGGAAGTTGCAAGAATTCGTAATTTTCTAGAAATTTTGTTTATGTTCATGGACTGGTTTTTTAGAATTTCTCATGAAATTAGTCTTTTGGAGACGAATTGAGCGCTCAATTAGTTTCCTTAATGATCAGTTGATCCGAAATCTGCAAAAAAAAAAAACTTGGCATAAAGAACATAAGTATGTTAAAAAAGAAATGGCCAATTTCTTAGTGATTCTTACGCAAAAATAGATGCCAAATTAAACAGCTTTAGGAAACTCAACAACATAAATTTAGTCTAATTTTTGATGTTGATAACATTCCAGTAATAATCATGAAAATTAATTCATCTCCCTCTTTGTGTCAGATGTTTACTTGAATGTGCATGATAAATAGCATGTGCATGGCAAAAAGATTGGCATCAAAAAGATTTGTTGTGTTCTGCATATATGTCACATAAAAGCATTCAACAAAAGAGGTTATGATTTTAATGGCATCTTGAAGCTATCGAAACAAGATAATCATCATCTATAGAATCCTCAAAGTGTTTGATAAAACAATCCTCGAAATTTGTTTGCAAGTGTTAAAAATATTCAAAAAAATACCCTGCAAAAAGGTTTCGAATCTTCGAAATTACTCACAGAAATCTCTGAAATTACCCATGTTTCTGCCCTTAACACACTGAAAATTTGCAAAACGTCAGATTTATAATCATAAAATCTCTTAATAACATAGCCAGAATAAAACCTATTAGATTATCTGAAGATAAAACCATGTTAAACTTGCCTATTGGCTTTTCCTGTCCCTCGTTACCTTGTGACGGTCCCAGAAAGAACAAAGATAAATCCACAGATCTCTGACACAATTTTGCTTCCACTTTGACCATCTCCACTGCCGGAACGACCTTTAACCTTTCCAGTTGCTTGTTTGCGTCAACTTGCTCGACTGGTTTCTTTCTTCTTCTTTGAATAAAAGAGTGGAACCAACTACCAACGAAGAAGTTGTGGGTGCTTTGTTTTTGCATTCTCCAGTTTTATGGCCACTGCCTCATTTGTCTGAATGTTTACTCCGAGATAGATTTCTCCAAATGAACCACTGCCAATTTTGTGCCCCAGACTGTACTTATCTCCCACCAGTGGCTCCATTGAGATCCACAAATGAATCTGCTATAAAGAAATTAGTAATCCCCTGGCACCCAATATACTATTTTTTTTATTTTTTTTTATGCTTATGAGTTGCTGGGATGAGAATGCTTCGATTGATAGCCAGGGTGATATGCCCTTGCGCTATGACTTCGTTGATCGGACAGTGACGTATATAATATAGTCCAACGATGTTACCAACCAATACTCAGTCTAGTTGATGTTTACCAAAGCAAATAGTTCTGTTAAAGTGGTCTCACCCAAACCTTACCTCTTGACTGATTCAATGAACTGACCGAACCAAGCAATCGAATGAACCATGCTGTGTGAACCAGAAGTGTGAGATCTGGTTTTGATTTCATGTGAATGGAATCCCAAGAATCTTGAAGAGGATATCAACAACCATGCTTTCAATACACGAAATTTTTTAGTCAAAATCGGATCTGGTTACAAAAAAAATCGGATTGAGCGCAATCTGCTAAATTGGGCTCGAAAGAACCCCAATTTTCTCCTAAACCACTGCAAATTTCAAGAAATTTCTCATGATTCACCTAATTACCCCCGTTCTGGAGAAAACCCGTGTCTCGGTTTTTTTTAATTCGCTATGGTTTGCTCAAAAAATCCATTTGAAAATCACATTTTGAGACTGGTGCAATTGCGTGGACAAAAAAAAATAAAAATCATGTACAGCAGCAGAATTGCAAAATGTTAGCTACGGAATTGCATCTTAGAATTCCAGACTCTTGGAGCTCAAATAAACTTGTTAGTATCTTGACTACCTACATTTGAAGCTAGATCTGAATCAGTGAAAAAGGAGCTCAAACCTGTGATGAATTAACCTGTGGAAGGCTCAAAATAGTGGACAGTCATCTGTAGAAACTTGTTTTTAGATCTGTGAGGCTTGGTGTAGACTCAATCTCTACATTGTTATCTATTGTATTCAAACATCATGCAGTTTGGGGGGGAAGAAGAGGTCAATGCGAGGGCTGAGCGATGTATAAGAAGGGCGGACATTATGGATCGTTGGTGGATGAACCAAATGAAAGCAGTCTGGAAAAGGAGTAATCAATTGCAGAAGGAGATTAGCAGTGAAGGAAGTACCGAAGAGAGGGAGCAGAAGTTGCAGAGACTAAAGTGATAGGGAGAGATGCTATCTTTCACCTCTGTTGTCTTAAACATCTGATCTGAGAAGGTAGTGCATGCATTTATTTTCTCTTCATTAGAAACCAAAGAAACATATATTCACCAACAATAGCAACAAACAATGGATCAGGGCATCATAACGTAAGGCATTGAGGTCTATCATTTATTGATATATGGGTGTGACCTGTCCAGCATATGTCACAGAAGCGATGGCCACCAACAACTGCCTTCATTCCTTCACAGGCATATACCATCAATTCACTCTTGTACCTTTGCTCCAAACCCTTCAAATCTGACTTTCACCTTTTTAGATCTCCACCTGGCTCTAAGCACATCACATTCACTCGATTATATGGTAAATGGATAAAATATGTAAGGAATCTGCAAATCTGAGTTGGAAATAGGCTACAAGACAGCTTATAAATGGCAATGCCTTCTGCTACCAGATGATAACTGCCAGTTAATCTTAAGGGCCCCCAAACATAGTTGTTGATACATTCTTTGATATGGATCAGGATAAGGATAAAGCCAACAGGTCTGATCTGCAATTAAATTTCCAACAAGATTTTTTTATTACAGGAAGAGAGCATACTAATCTCCTGGTTTATTTTTATTTATGCAGGTTAGCGTGGATGGATAGACACAATTAAAATCTGCGACAAAACCTTGCATTATCTACACTCTTTCTGCAATGTCATGAGGGCGTTTAGACTCTTGGAAGACAAATCTTTCCGATAATCAAGCTCCTAGCTCACCCGTGATACAGAAACAAGACATAGAAATGCAAAGATGAAGCAACTCTTTTTATTAAAAAAAAACAAGACTAAAAGAAAATTCTACAAGGAAATTCTACGACGAAATTCTACGATGAAATTCTACGAGATCTCGTTTTATTTTTTATTTTTAAGCTATTCTACATTAACTTCAAAGATGTTTTATTTTTTCAGTAAAAGAATGCTTCCAGTGAAGCCATCTACGGATTAAAAATTCAAAAATGCTCACATCAAGATTTAAAATTTTTACCTGATTGTTTGCAAAGATGTGAGTAACCTGTCTTATTCTTGGAGTTGGCAAAAGGTTCTTTTGAAACCAGTTTTCATTATTGTTCTTGCTCTCCAAGAAGTACTTGTTTATCATCGTCAAATTCTTCATCCATAGATGGATTAGTGAGAAATGGGGGGTTTTAAAACTGAATTCGAAACTAACTAAGCTAATTGCGAAAATAAAACACTCCAAACTTGAACGCCTTTATGAAGATCCTGTTGTCACCAGGGTTCACAAGTTAGTCCATAAAATCAAATGCATAAAATAATTACTAAATCCTTCTAATTGCACTTCCCCGGCAACGATGCCAAAATGTTTAGTTCTAATTGATGATGTCAATCGGAGTTCATTTAATGTCAACCCAGGAAGGTAAACTTAGAAGCGCTACCTAAAATATATAGATATAGAAAGATTCAACTACCTAAAGGAGGGTTTGATGTAGCAGGAGCCAATACTCTTTTACAAGAGATTGTACTTTGGTTCCTTCTCACGAGGGTTTGATGTAGCAGGAGCCAATACTCTTTTACAAGAGATTGTACTTTGGTTCCTTCTCACTTAAACACCTCTGCAATTTAAACAAATCTACCTACTAAAAACAGAGTGCTTATGTTTTCCTGAGATTCTAATCCCCTTACAAGGACTCAACTCACAGAATCTCTTACACACACTAAAATCTGTTATCTAATTCCTAAGATTCATTGGAAACTCCAGTCCCCTTACAAGGACTCAACTCACAAAGTCTCGTTCAAATCAATCATACTTGAAATCAAACTCATTGAAAACATATTCCTAATCAAAATTTACAAGCTTACAGCATCTAAATTAAAATAGGTACGCAAGTGAGGCCATGGGGGCCCTTCATAACTCCACAAGCACACCACTTCAAAGGAGACTCAAATGTGGAAGCAACAAAATCAAAGTATGATTCTTTATTTCAAAATCTCCAAAACCGACTCTAAGATTACAACTCTCTCTAATTCTAAGATTACAAGCTTTAGGATTTTAAATGAAGGAGGTAACACTCCTATTTATACAAGAGCTATGATAACAAACTCATAAATGTGATCCACTAATCTCTCTTTAGTTCCATACATCTCTCAACCATCTAGACACATAACCCTATCCTCCATGATATTCTCCATGAGGTCCATGATCTCCTCAAATTCGAATTTGAACATAGAGTGCCACATAAAGGTGTCTTGGAAGCTTCCTTGGAACCTACACATGTTACAAAAACAATCCACTTTCCATATATGAAGTAAAATATATTATTTTCTAATATTTAATCAAGAATTTCTCTTAAAAATGCTTAAAAATAAATAATATTTGGAAAATATAAATGAGATCCATTAATGGTGAACAATAGGGAAAATGAAGTGACATGGTGGTGAATAATGAGTGATATAATGGAATCATAGGTGAAAAATGTATGGTAATGAGTGATATTTGTATGATGTTTTGAAGCCCAAACAGTCCCTAACGGGGTCGGAGTACAAAGAGTTGGGTCTCTAGCTTGTTTCTCTTGAGGACAAAAGCTCTCACACACCAAAGCGACCTCTCATGGCAGGAGAAAGGAAATATGATGGGACAGGAGATCCTTTCAAACTATGGATTGAGGAAGCCCCCGTGCAACAAAGGAACGAGATGATGGATAGTTTTGCGCAAATCCTTCGACGGCTACCAACATGCGATGCATCTTCTTCGAGCAGAGGAGCCACCCCCTTCAAGGTACAAATAAATTTTGATATTCCTATATTTGAAGGTCAGATAGACATAGATGTTGTAGACAAGTTTTTGAATCTACTAGAAGGGTATTTTTCTATCCATAACTTTTCGAATAGAGAAAACATTACTTTTGTGCTCCTCAAAGTTGTTCCCCATGTCAAAGATTGGTGGGAAACTTTCTGTGAGAAAAAGGAAACAGAGGAACCCTCACTATTTACAGTCATGGCCACCTGGGATTCCTTCAGGGATGCTATTAAGGAATAATACTACCTTGTCGTAAGTTATTATGAATTGTATACCAAATGGACCACACTGTGGCAAGAAAGAGACTAAGTAGTGCCAGATTTCACGAATATCTTTCATACCTTGTGCACCAAGATGGGTATCAAAGATTCAAAGCAAAATCTGGTGCTCAAGTATCGTGATGCTCTGCATAGGTACATCCAGACCGAAATGAAATTTTTGGACATCTCATCCTTGGGCGCGGCCTACCGATATGTCGTCAAAATCAAACAGAAGCTCAAACAAAAGACGTGGCAATTTGGGCCTAGGAACCCCTCACAAAAAAAGCCAGGAAAAGGCGTCCCCAACCCACAAAACAAAGGATAGAGAAAAGATGAACAGTATTAGGACATCCAGTCCAAGCCGCAAGAAAAATAGGACACCAGAAAGATAACGGGAAATGGTGTGACTTCCATAAGATCCCTTGGCATAAAACTGTTGACTGTCGCTCAAAGCAATCGTTGGTGGTTGAAGTGAAAGCCTTTGAATCAGATGTGGGTTCAGACTCTGAGCCAGAACAAGAAAGAGGAAGATGGATCATTGATGTAGAACCTAGTGCCACCGTCGCTACCACCAAGCTCCAGCCTAGTGAACTTGATGAGCCAGAAAAAGGAGAACGCCTCTTCCACTCATAGATGTGGGTAAAAGGCACCCCGTTGCACTTCATTGTGGATAGCGGTAGCTAGAATAACCTCATCTTAGCAGAGGTCTTCAAGCGGATGGCCTTGCCGAAAAAACTGCACCCACAACCCAACACCATTGGATGGCTCCGCCAAAGAAGCGATCTTCGCGTCAGCCAACAGTGTCGAATGTTGTACGGCATCAATCCCTTCAAAGACGAGGTATTGTGTGATGTTGCTCTTCTTGAAGTTTGTTATGTTCTTTTGGGCCAACCTTATTTATGTAAATGTCATGTTGTATATGAGTCTAGGCCTCGTAGTATTATTATTTCTTTGAACAAGAAATTGTACATGATACTCGAGGCAGTCCCACCTAGTGTTATTTCCTTGATCTCTGCTAAGCAATGCAGGAAGGTCATCTCTCAGATGGAGAAGTTTGTCTTCTTTGTGATTCGCTCTCAGAATAAGCAAAAGATCACAACCACATCCAGGGTCTCTGCAACCAACCTCTTCACATAGAAGAAGCAAGTAGATAAGATCATGGAAGAATACTCAGATATCTTCTCCTCACCTACTGGGGTACCTCTACATTGTCAGGTCAAGCACCCCATCAATCTGACTCCTAGCACACCACTTCCCAATGGGCCATTATATCATCGCTCTCTGTTAGAGAATGAGGATATCAAGTGAAAGATCCAAGAACTGCTCCACAAGGGGCACATCTGTCCCAGTTCATCACCTTGTGGGAGCCCAATCGTGTTGGTACAGAAGAAAGATGGAACCTGGCAACTCTACATTGATTACCAGGCTCTAAATAAAATCACAGTCAGAAACCGGTATCCGATTGCCTGAATCAACGACCTCCTTTATCAACCCATGGGGGCCAAATACTTCAGTAAGATTGATCTGAAGTTAGGCTACCACTAGGTCCCGATAGAACAGATAGATGTATGGAAAACCGCCTTCACTTCAAAGGAATGCCTTTTTGAATTGTTGGTAATGACCTTTGGTTTGACAAATGCTCCAACCACTTTCATGAGGATGATGAACGATATCCTACGACCATTCACCAATACTTTTGCAGTGGTGTATCTGGATGACATTATCATTTACATCAAGACTTGGGCCGAACATTTGCATCATATTCAGCAAGTCCTGCACACCCTGCGGCAACACAAGTTATATTCCAACTTGGAAAAATGATCCTTCAGCATGGACAAGGTCCATTACCTGGGATACATAATTGATCACCATGGTGTACATGTGGATTCAACCAAGATCCAAGTCATCCGTGACTGGCCATCCCCAACCACACTCATTGATCTTCGGAGCTTCTTGGGCCTTGCCAATTTGTACCGCAGGTTCATGTTGGGATTCTCCCATATTGCATGGCCCCTTAGCCAAATAACCAGGGGTGGTGGTAAGGAAAAAATTGCATGGGGTCGGTCCCAAAAACAAACGTTCGACGATTTGAGGCAACGCTTGTGCTCAGCCCTAGTACTTTCACTACCAGACATGTAGCAGCCCTTTGATATCAAGACATATGCTTCAGACTATGCAGTGGGTGTCGTTCTCACTCAACATGGCCACCCTGTCGCCTATCATAGTGAGACACTATTAGATGTTGTTCATAAGTACCCTGCTTACGACAAAAATATGTACTCCATTGTGCAAGCTTGCCGCCAATGGAGACATTACATTCTTGGGAAGGAGACAATCATCCACACTGATCATAAGCCACTGCAGTTCATGCAAACACAAGGAAAATTGCAAAATGATCTCCATCAAAAGTGGTCCACATACTTGCAACAATTCCACCTCAACATCAAGTATAAAACAAGAGGCACCAATCACATCGTTGATTGCCTCAGCAGACCGCCAGTTGCGGCATTCACCATGGTGCTAGACTCTTGAGGCCATGAGACCTATGGATGGCCCCAACTCTATGAGACAGACATGGACTTCTTCACCACCTACCAAATGTTGGATGCAAACGCAGTTGTCGAAAATTTCCATCTTTAGGATGGGTTGTTGTGTCCTCTGGGCCATATCTGTGTTCCATCAAGCAAGCGAGCGAAGCCGATCTGGGAAGCCCTCTATAGTCTAGTGGCGGGACACTTCGACGTCGAAAAGACAGTGGCGATGCTACAGAAACATTTCTACTGGATGAAACTTTGATAGGAGGTCAATAAGTATATCAGGTCCTGCACTGCCTGCGCTATTGCCAAACTGACCACTAAGAAACAGGGCCTGTACACCCCTCTTCCTACTCCTGACAGGCCATGGGAATCCATCTCAATGGACTACATGTTGGGCCTCCCGTCCACCAAGCGAGGAAATGACTGATTTTTTATGGTTGTTGATTGCTTTTCTAAGATGGCGATTATGGTTGCCTGCAAGAAGAACATCATAGCAAAGGCCACTGCCAAGATCTTCTTTGAACGAGTCTGGGTACATTTTGGAATCCCACAAACCATTGTCTCTGATCGGGACAGTTGATTTCTCAACACATTCTAGTTGAGCCTCTGGTCACTGCTAGACACCAATCTCACCAAATCCACGAACTTCCACCCCCAGACACATGGCCAAACTGAGGTCGTCAACTAAATGATTGTGAATATCCTTCACATGTATAATTCAAAGCACCCTCGCACATGGGATGAGAACCTTCCCTATGTCCAACATAGCTACAATTGAGCCCTGCATAGCTCAACCAGCCACAGCCCCTTTCATTGGGGTTGGGATTCCAACCATTGGGTCCCATAGATGTTGTAATTCCCCTTGTGGTCACCTTGACCAACTCATCCCCTGCTCCAACTGAAGCTGACAAAGCCACCCGGTTCATTGAGAGGATCTATCGCATACACCAATAGGTTCAGGATACCCTACAGAAGTCCAATGACAAGTACAAGTAGCGCCATGACCAACATCGGGTGCCACATAAGTTTCAAGTGGGTGAAAAAGTTTGGTTGCACTTGCAGAAAGAACGCCTTACAAGACCCCATCGGAAGCTTCACCGACTTTGTTATGGGTCATACACCATCACCAAGGTCATGGGGGATAATTCTTTTGAGCTCAACATTCCTCCTTTCCTTGGCCTCCATTCAATTTTCAACGTGGATCTCCTTCGCCCTTATTTCCCACCATTATTGGACACCTCATACGTAACAGAGAAGCTGACACCAACAGAGCTCAACCCCGACTGCATAAAATAGGAATATAGTGATAAGATTGTGGACACACAGATTAAGGGCACTCGACAACAAAGGATTCAACTTTATCGAGTATTCAAAGCAGGGCAGCTTCTGCACCAAGGCAAGTGGCTCACTCGGGGCCAAATTCAGCATCAATTTCCTCATCTAATGGGGGACCTCAATGCAATGGAGACCATTGCTTCCTAAGGAGGGAGGATTGATCCAGGTGTATATCTATGGCCACACACCTCTTCCAACTAGCTCAAAACAGTTTTCTAACAATTTTGGTAATTTACTATTTTTAGCAGTTTTAACTTCCGGGGCCATTTTGAGGGCCTAAACGAAGGTTTTTCAGAATCGAGCTTCTCAATGATAACCAAACATATGATTAAGCCCCAAAAATGAATCTCCTCAATGATACCTTTCCAACAGGCTATCATATGCCAAAAACAGAGATCGTATGCAAAAGTTACGACCCGGGGAAGTTGATGTACTAACTTACCCAAATGGGGCCCACGTGACTTTTGGTGCTTCATCTCCTAGGGTTAGGATTTTGGATGTATAGGTTTTTTGGCATTCCTATTTATTGTAAAAATGCCTTCAGAGCCCCATTGTAATCATCTTCTTGTGAATAAGTGTAGCCGTCACATCTCTTCTCGAAGATAAGCCGCCACCATTCCAGCAAGCTTGTTTCTGCTGCATTTTACAGTTTCAGCTTATTTCCTTATTGAATAGAAAACCAGTTTTACTGTATCTCTGTTATTTTGTGTTAAGCACCTGTTAATAATCTGTAGTCATTTCATTTTTCTCATAAAATCCGGATAAGTGGTATCAGAGTGGTCTTCTCCTTGTCGTCTTAATGCATGTCCCCAACAAGGTCAGAGTACAAAGAGTTGGGTCTCGAGCTTGTTTCTCTTGAGGACAAAAGCTCTCGCACACCCAAGTGACCTCTCATAGTAGGAGGAAGGAAATATGACGGGACGGGAGGTCCTTTCAAACTGTTGATTGAGGAATCCCTCACGCAACAAAGGAACGAGATGATGGATATTTTCACACAAATCCTTTGACAGCTACCAACAGGCGACGCATCTTAGTCGAGCGGAGGTGCCACCCCCTTCAAGGTACAAATAAAATTTGATATTCCTATATTTGAAGGTCAGATAGACGCAGATGTTATAGACAAGTGGTATAATCTACTAGAAGGGTATTTTTCTGTCCATAACTTTTCAAATAGAGAAAAGAATACTTTTGCGCTCCTCAAAGTCATTCCCCACGTCAAAGATTGGTGGGAAACTTTCTGTGAGCAAAAGGAAACAAAGGAACCCTCACTATTTACAGTCACAGCCACCTGGGATTCCTTCAAGGATAATATTAAGGAACAACACTACCCTTTCGGAAGTTATGACGACTTGTATACCAAATGGACCACACTGCAACAAGAAAGAGACCAAGCAGTGCCAGATTTCATGAATATCTTTCATACCTTGCACACCAAGATGGGTATCAAAGATTCAGAGTGACATCTGGTGTTCAAGTATCACAATGCTCTGCATAGATACATCCATACTGGAATGGAATTTTTGTACATATCATCCTTGGGTGTGGCCTACCTATATGTTGTCTAGATCAAGTAGAAGCTCAAACAAAAGACACGGCAGTTTGGGCCTGGGAACCCCTCACAAAAAAAGCCAAAAAAGGGTGGCCCCAACCCACAATACAAAGGACAATGCAAAGATGGACAGTATCGAGACAACCAGTCCAAGCCGCAAGCAAAGAAGGACACCGAAAAGACAAATAAATATACCAGGAAGTGGTGCGACTTCCATAAGAGCCCTTGGCATAACACTGTTGACTGCCGCTCAAAGTAGTCGCTGGTGGCCGAAGTGAAAGCCTCTGAATCAGATGCGGGTTTAGACTCTGAGCTAGAACTAGAAAGGGGAAGACTGATCACTGATGCAGAACCTAGTGCCACCATTGCTACCACCAAGCTCTAGCCTGGTGAACCAGACGAGACAGAAGAAGGAGAATGCCTCTTCCATTCACAAATGTGGGTAAAAAGCACTCTGCTGCACTTTATCGTGGATAGTGGTAGTAAGAAGAACCTCATCCTAGCAGAGGTCATCAAGCGGCTGGCCCTGCCGACAACACCGCACCCACAACCCTACAACATTTGATGGCTCCGCCAAGGAAGCGATCTCTGCGTCAACCAACAGTGTCGAATGTCGTACGGAATCAAGCCCTTCAAAGACGAGGTATTGTGTGATGTTGATTCTCTCGAAGTTTGTGATGTTCTTTTGGGCCAACCTTATTTATGGAAACATCATGTTGTATTTGAGTCTAGGCCTCATAGTGTTATTATTACTTTGAATAGTAAATTGTACAGGATACCTGAGGCAGTCCCACCTAGTGTTATTTCCTTGATCTCTGCTAAGAATTGCACGAAGGTCATCTCTCAGATGGGGAAGTTTGTCTTCTTTGTGATTCGCTCTTAGAATAAGCGAAAGATCATAGCCACGTCCAAGGTCTCAGCGATCGACCTCTCCACATAGCAGAAGCAATTAGATAAGGTCATGGAAGAATACTCATATATCTTCTCCTCACCTACCGGGGTACCTCTGCACTATCAGGTCAAGCACCCCATCGATCTGACCCTCGGTGCACCACTTCCCAATGGGCTAGTCTATCTTCGTTCTTAGTTAGAGAACGAGGATATCAAGCGATAGATCCAAGAACTACTCCACAAGGGGCACATCTGTCCCAGTTCATCACCTTGAGGCATCCCAATCATGCTAGTACAAAATAAATATGGAAACTGGCGACTCTGCATTGATTATCGGCCTCTAAGTAAAATCACAGTCAGAAACCGATACCCAATTCCCCGAATTGATGACCTCCTTGATCAACTCACGGGGGCCAAATACTTCAGTAAGATTGATCTGAAGTCTAGATAACACCATGTCCTCATAGAGCAGACAGATGTATTGAAAACCGCCTTCAAGTCAAAGGAAGGCCTTTTTGAATTGTTGGTCATACCCTTTGGTTTAACAAATGCTCCAACCACTTTCATGAGGAAGATGGACGATATACTACGACCATTCACCAATTCTTTTGTAGTGGTGTATCTGGATGACATTCTCATCTGCAGCAAGACTTGGGCCTAACATTTGCAGCATATTCAGCAGGTTCTACACACCCTGCAACATCACAAGCTATATGCCAATTTGGAAAAATGCTCCTTCAACATGGATAGAGTCCATTACGTGGGCTACATAATTGATCAACATGGCATACATGTGGATCCAGGAGAGAATCAAATCATCTGTGACTGGCCGGCCCCAATCACACTCACTGAACTTCAGAGCTTCTTGGACCTTATCATTTTTTATCGCAGGTTCATGTTGGGATTCTCCCATATTGCATGGGCCCTTAGCCAAATAACCAGGGGTAGTGGTAAGGAGAAATTTGCGTGGGGCCAGTCCCAACAACAAGCGTTCGACGATTTAAGCAACGCTTGTGCTCAGCCTCGGTACTTTCACTACCAGACCTGTAGCAGCCCTTTGAGATTGAGACAGATGCTTCAGACTATGCGATGGGCACCATTCTCACTCAGCAGGCCCACCCCATGGCCTATCATAGTGAGACATTATGAGATGTTGTCCGTAAGTACCCTACTTACGACAAAGAAATGAAATCCATTGTTTAAGGTTGCCACTAATGGAGACATTACATTCTTGGGAAGGAGACAATCATCCACACTAATCATAAGCCACTTTAGTTCATGTAGACACAAGGAAAATTTCAAAATGATCACCATCAAAAGTGGTCCACATACTTTCAACAATTCCACCTCAACATCAAGTATAAAACAAAAAGCACCAATCGCATCGTTGATTGCCTCAGCAGACCGCCAATCATGGCACTCACCACGATGCTAGACTCTTGTGTCCATGAGACCTATGGATGGCCCCAACTCTATGAGACAAACCTGGACTTTGCCACCACCTACCAAATGTTGGGTGCAAACGCACTTGTCAAAAATTTCCATCTTCAGGATGGGTTGTTGTGTCGTCTGGTCCATATATGTGTTCCATCAAGTGAGCAAGCGAAGCTGATATAGGAAGCCCACGATAGTCAGGTGGCAGGACACTTCGGTGTCAAAAAGATAGTGGTGATGCTACAAAAACATTTCTACTGGCCGAAACTTCGACAGGAGGTCAGCAAGTATATCAGGTCCTGAACTGCCTGCGTTATTGCCACGTTATTGCCAAACCGACCACTAAGAAATAGGGCCTATACATCCCTCTTCCTACTCCTGACAGTCCATGGGAATCCATCTCAATGGACTACATGTCGAGCCGCTCGTCACCAAGTGAGGAAATGACTGTGTTTTTGTGGTTGTTGATCGCTTTTCTAAGATGGCGATTCTGGTTGCCTGCAAGAAGAACATCACAACAGAGACCACTACCAAGCTCTTCTTTGAATGAGTCTGGGTATATTTTGGAATCCCACAAACCATTGTCTCTGATCAGGACAATCAATTTCTTAGCACATTCTGGTCGACCCTCTGGTCACTATTGTACACCAAGCTCACCAAATCCATGGCCTTCCACCCCTAGACAGATGGTCAAACTAAGTTCATCAATCGAATGATTGTGAATATCCTTCGAATGTATAATTCGAAGCACCCTCTCACATGGGATGAGAGCCTTCCCTATGTTCAACATAGCTACAACCGAGCCCTGCATAGCTCAACCAGCCACAACCCCTTTCAGGTGAGGCTGGGATTCCAACCATTGGGTCCCATAGATGTTGCACTTCCCCTTATGGTCACCTCGACCGACTCATATCCTGCTCCAACTGAAGCTGATAAAAACACTCAGTTTATTTAGCCGATCTAGCACATCCGCCAACAGGTTCAGGATATCCTACAAGAGTCCAATGACAAGTACAAGCAGCGCCATGATCAACATCGGGTGCCACATAAGTTTCAGGTGGGCGACAAAGTTTGGTTGTACTTGCAGAAAGAACGCCTTACAGGACCCCATTGGAAGCTTCACCCACTCCGTTATGGGTCGTACACCATCACCAAGGCTGTGGGGAATAATGATTTTGAGCTCAACGTTCTTCCTTTCCTTGGCCTGGACCCAGTGTTCAACGTGGATCTCCTTCGCCCTTGTTTCCCACCATTATTAGACACCTCAGACGTAGAGGACCAGCTGACACCAACAGAGCTCAACCCCGACTGCATACAGTAGGCATCCAGCGATTAGATTGTGGACACATAGATTAAGGGCACTCGATAGCAAAGGATCCAGTTTTATCGAGTCATGAAAGCAGGGTAGCTCCTGCACCAAGGCAAGTGTCTCACCCGGGGCCAAATTCAACAACAATTTCCTCATCTGATGGGGGAAATCAACGCAATGGAGACCATTGCTTCCTAAGGAGGGAGTATTGATCCAAGTGGATATTGGTGGCCACCCACCTCTTCCAACTGACTCAAAACATTTTTCTGACAATTTTGGCAATTTACTATTTTTAGCAGTTTTAACTTCCGGGGCCATTTTGAGGGCCTAAATGAAGCTTTTTATGGATCAAGCATCTTAATGATATTAAAAGGCATGATTGAGCCCCCAAAATGAATCTCCTTGACGATACTTTTCCAACGGGATATCATATGCCTAAAACGGATATCGTATGCAAAAGTTACAACCCCGGGAAGTTGATGTACTAAGTTACCCAAACGAGGCCAACATGACATTTGGAGCTTCTTCTCCTAGGGTTAGGTTTTTGGATGTCTAGGGTTTTTGGCATTCCTGTTTATTGTAAAAATGCCTTCAAAGCCTCATTGTAATCATCTTCTTGCAAATGATCATAGTCGTCACATCTCTTCTCAGAGATAAGCCACCACCATTCCAACAAGCTTGTTTCCATTGCATTTTATAGTTTCAACTTATCTTCTTATTAAATAGAAAACCAGTTTTACTATATCTCTATTATTTTTTGTTAAGCACCTGTTAATAATCTGTAGTCATTTCATTATGCTCATAAAATCCGGATCATCAAGTCTCTTTTTCCCCTCAATACAAAATATGTGGCCACTACCATGCCACAAACTAAAGAAGAGGCCATAACCAAAGCCCAACACTTCGATTTAATTTATTCATAGTCTAGCTACCTATATATGGTTCTCCCTAATTCTCCTCGACACCATTTGGTCAAGAAACACCTAGAGCATCCCATTCGACCAACGAACTAATCAGTTATGTGACCCACCTCCACCTATATGGTATCCCTACACCTTCATACAACACCAGTCAATACACAAACCCCTATGGAGAAGCACCATTTTACCTTCCTATTATGGGTGCACCTTATGTACCTAATATTCCATTCACTAGCCCTCCTCCTCCAATAGTTGGGGGGGCACTATCCCTGGAAGGTTGAAGATTAAATATACACAAAATATTAGTATTTTATAAATTTATTGTTCGATGATTTATACAATGTACAACAACGTGTATTAAATATACGTGAAAGAGTAGAGTCGCGTATTTTTGTCTTAAAAGATGTGACTTTACATTAAACGTATAATAATTACATTAATGATTTACGTATGGTATATTACAACTCATCCCTCTTTGAAAAGATTCGTCCTTGAAACATGGGTACGGACGAATGTTTAGATCTAAACTCCTCATCTTCCCAAGTGGCTTCATCTTCAGATAGGTTCTTCCATTTTGTCATATACTCATTAATTCTTCTAGAACGTAGGAATTTGATTCGTACTTTAAGGATGCCTTCAGAAATTAATATTAACCTTCCTTCTTCATCTAAAAGAAGCAACTTTGTTTGTGTATGAACGGTAGGACCTAGTTTTTTCTTCAAACAAGAAAAATGAAAAATGTCATGCAATTTCCCTTTATTTCGAATATTGAGGGCTTAAGAAACTTGTCCAATTCTCTTTGGAATTTGATAGGGTCCATAAAAATTAGAATCCAGTTTGTGTTTCTTGTAATTTTTAAGAGAATTATGCTTGTAAGACTGCAGTTGAACAAACACCCAATCGCATGTCGTAAATTCTTTGTCGATTCTTATTTTGTCAGCTTGTTGTTTCATTCAGTTCCTTGCTTGTTTGAGGTGAGATTTAAGAGTGCGTAGAACTTCATCCAACGTGGCTAGATATTTTTTTATAGCAGGAACCTTAGAATTGATAACATAATCCTTAATAGAGGGAGGCAGATAACCATACAATGCTTCAAACAGGGACATTTTTGTTGAGGTATGATATGTACTATGTATCACCATTCTACGAGATGTAACCAATTGATCCATTGTGTTTGGCGATCACTCACAAAATTCCTTAGATATCCGTCAAAGCATTTATTAACCACTTCAGTTTGGCCATCTATTGGGGGATGAAATGAAGTACTCATGGTTAAGGATGTCCCCACTTGACAACATAGTTCTTTCAAAAAATTGCTAGTATACTTGGGATCCCTATCACTTACAAAAACTTTGGGAAATCCATGAAGTTTAAAAATATTTTTAACATAGCTATCGGTGACTTGGTTATCCTTGGCCTTTGAAGAGATATCGACAAAGTGGGCATATTTGGTTAATCAATCGACGATTACAAATGTAACATATTTTCCTTCGGAGGTAGGAAGACCACTAATAAAGTCCATAGATATTTCAGATCATTTTTAGGCTGGGATATTAAGGGGTTGCAGAAGACCTGGAGGAGCAATAGTTTCAAACTTTTGTCATTCACAGGTGTCACATTCTACCACATATTTTTGAATGTCAGATCGCATACCTTTCCAGAAGAAGGATTGATGTATATTGTAGTGATCCAAATTGTAGGGGGTATATGGTCTAAATTTGAATGCAAAAAGTCATAAAGCTGTAAAGCTAATAGATTGACCATGTAGATGCCCACCTCCTCATTAATTAATTGGGCTAACAGGTTGCCCATATGGGTCAAAGAGAGTTTCATCTCTCCATTATTGTATTGGGTTTTATTTTCCACTACTCAGTTAGTTGGGTAGTTAGATCTATTATTATAATAATAAAGACTTGTTTAATGCTTTTTTTACATTATTGTATTGAGTTTTATTTTCCACTACTTAGTTAGCTGGGTAGTTAGATATATTATACTAATAATAGAGACTCATTTAATGAGATATTTTTTACTTTGTCTAGTGGACCATTTTGTAATGCTATATAAAGGCCTAGCAATCCTTCTCATAATATCAAGTTACTCATTTTGGCTACTCTCGTATTTTCTATTGTTCATTGTGAGATTAATTAGCTCTGAGTGATTTACTAGTAATTAGTTTTAGAGGTGAGGCTCTTCTTTGAGCCTCACCTCCCAAGTACTTCATTTACATTTTTTTTTATCCATTGTAACGTCCCTGACCACCCATGTCGGGCCATGATACATGAGAGAACTCTTTTCTTCTCTCTGCGGAACATACTGTAACATACCCAGCAACCAACTCAGCTATGCCACATAAATTTTTCGAACTGCATGTAATTAAAACATATGCACACAAAACTCTTGTGGAAGATTTACATATAAAATGTAAACAAACAAATACATTTCATAAATGCACGGATTCATACTGAAATAATAGTAAACATATACATGCAACATAAATAGGAAATACCCGTAAATATAAATACAGTTATAAACACACATAGGATAGACCCATAAAAATAAACATGTAAATGACAATGCAGTATGTAAATTTATCACACAATTGATACTTATCTTGGAAATAATATCATCAACTGTGTCTAGACCTTCCATGAACCTCTAGCCTTAGACCACATTGTTCACCACTCTCAGTAGTGGGTCACCCCCGAGCTGGGACTAAACTCCACCTGGGTAAAGGGATTCCTAACTAGGCTAATGCCTCATAGACAACAAGAAACGCTCTATCACAGGTGCCTATTCAAACTAACATCCTACAGTCCCTCATTCCCCACATGCCTGTCCCACCCCAGGAAGTGTGCCCCTTCTCTGCTCAATAGTCCTTCAGTTGCCCCACTTCCTTTCTGGGCTTCAGCAATAGGCCGGACAGGAAGTCTCAAAGCCCTGTAGTTGTAGTTTAGCACCTTCAGGAACAATTCTTAGCAATTCTCTCACCCAGAAAGAAATTTCTCACAGGCCTGACAACCCGCCTCTTCAATATCCCACGGGCCTGATAACCCGCTTCTTTAGTCCAACTTTTAAGCTAACCAAGTACACAAACATAAAATGGCTATGGATACAGGTTCAGGTGCAGTCATGAAGGTACAAAGGATAGTTCAATGGGTGTGTGAATGCTCCTCGATGATTAATTGGAGGATGGAAGGAATCATGGAAAGAATGATGGAAAATGAATTAAGTCGCAACAATATGTATACATGTCCCCAACTTGGCACTTGTCATGTTGGAAGCTACTTTGGCCCACTTGTCCCCAACTTTAGAAATTAGGATAAAATAATTATCCATACTTTATACTTTAAGAAATATTAATATAATATTCCTTTTTGGCTTAAGTTCCCTATCTTATCCCCTTTCCTTAACTTTTGGCCCTCCCTTTCCCTAACTAATGGAGTTTATTCCCCCATCTCTTTTATCGTGGTCGGTTTGCAAGCAGCAATATATTTTATATTAATGATGAGACATATACAAAAATAGGCACCCTGGCCTTTAACATCTAGGCTCTCTAGCCTAATCACCACAAAACTGGCTCACCAGCCTATAAAACACATCAAATACACAAAGCTTCCTAGCCTCGACATCGCGCGCACTTAAGTTGTTGCGCGCGGTATCCTGGAATGTGCACACTTCCTCATTTTACTGTGTAGTATATGCACACACTATGCCATGAAAGTTGCATACAAAATGATATCAAATAGCTCACCAGCTTAAGTACATTTGCATTTACATTTACATTAGGTTCAGCCTAGGGATATTACAATCCCCTCCCCTTATTTATGCACTGTCATCAGTGCATCATGTACACATATATAACAAAATTTTCAAAAATCTTCAAAAAGATGCGGGTATTATGACCGCATTGCATCCTCATGCTCCCAAGTAGCATCCTCAAGACCGTACAAGGTCCATTGGACCTTTACAATCCCTATGGCTCGATTCCGGAGCTATTTGATTTTCCAATCTAGAATGTGTACTGGATGCACTTGAAAAGCGCCTTCTTGCTCCACTTGCATCATATTCCAATCAATAACATGATTAGCATCAGGTATATATTTCTTGAGCAATGATACATGGAATACATTATGAACAGACATAGATGCAGGCAATGCAATCATATAAGCTACGGGACCAATCCTTTCTAGGATTTCAAACGGCCCATAATAGCGAGCTGCCAACTTTGAACAATTTCCCAACTTCATGGAACTTTTGTGGGCTTTCACTTTCAAGAATACATGGTCTCCCACTTTAAATTCCCTCTGAGTTCTTCCCTTATCATAATAGCTTTCCTGCCTATCTTGGGCAGCCTTTAAATTTTGTTTTATTTTCAACATTTGCTCCTCCATTTCCCTGAGCAAATCTGGCCCAACCACTGCTCTATCTATTGGGTCTTCCATATGAGTTGCAAATACTTGACACCCTTTTTTGTAGCATTTCTTCAGCTGCAATGATGAAATTTATCTTATGGTCACTGCCCTAGGGATTCCCTGCACTTTCCTTAGGCTCCCTTCCTCATCCAAGCAAGTAAATGCCTTGTTATGAATGTCTAGGATAACATGATATTGGTCCAACCAATCCATCCCAACTAGACAGTCATAGGAACCTAAAGGCAAGATGTTCAAATCTGCCCTGGTGTTCAGTCCATTCATGTCCATAAGACATGACCTAACCATCTCATTAACTTTTCTTTTGTCTCCGGTAGCCAGCTGCACCAACCAATATTTTCCATGCTTGTTTCTTGACAAATGCAAACTTTCCACCATCTTAGGATCTATATAACTATGACTATCTCCTAAATCAATTAAAATAGCAATGGTTTGGTTGTTGATCATACCTTCCACTTCAATCATATGTGACTGATACTTTGCTTGCTTGTTGTCCAGGGCTGCATAGATCCTTGGTACATTTCTGCCAATATCCTCAACTATTTCAGCTTGTTTTACATTATGAACAATCATCACTTTATCACCTCTATGAGGACAATCTATGGATATATGATCTTTTTTACAACCCCAACATTGAATAGGTGGTTACCTTGGCCTTTGACACCCTGTCTCAATCATTATGGGTTCTATAGAAATTGGTTGTCCCTGAGGATTATTCCTGAAGAATGGTGGCTTAGATCCCTTCTTCCTCTGATCCATCTTGAATTTCTTTTTGTCTTCCCAAGGTTTTTGGAAAGTTGGCCTTGCTTTCTGTTGATCATATAGGCATTTATCTCACCTTATGATCTCCTCCAATGTCTTGGGATCATCATACTGTGATTTGTCACTGATAAATGATGGCAAACCACTCAAATACCTTTGAATCTTAACTATCTCATCCTTGATGAAAGAGACATACCTCGGCAGTTCTAAAAACCTTCTCTCGTATTCATCAATGGTCATACTCCCAAGCTTGAGTTCAAATAACTCTTTCATTTTCTTGTCATAGTATCTTTTAGTCAAGTATTTCTTCTCAAAATACTTCTTGAATTCCCTCCAAGTAACACTTTTCTCTTTAAGGTGTTTCACCTGCACAAGTTGATCCCACCACATGGATGTCTTTCCCTTGAGTTGATAGATGGAAATTCTACCTTTTGCATGAGAAGAATAATTATGCAATTGAAAATACTTTCTCATACCCAACAACCATGTCTCTACATCTTCATCCTTCTTGTGCTCACCATCAAATGTAGGAGGTTTGATTTTGTTCATTTCTCCTCGTAGCTCATCCACCCCAGACCTCTTATGCTTTCTGACAGAGGATGGACTTGAGTTGTTGTTTTCCTTCTTATTGGAATGCCTCGAGGAGTGATGGCGATGTCTGCTAACACTTATTGCTCTTTTTTTCTCATCTGGAGGCCCGTGACTTCCAGATTTGCTTGAGCCACTCTCCTTATCCGATTTATTTTTATTATGTTCAAGATCTGCATTAACTTCATGTTGAAGTCATCCTTCTGCTCCTTGGCTCTCATATGCCTTTCATTATCAACTTTATGGCTTTGGACATCCTTCTGAAAAAAATTATGGTCTATATCATATTCATGTTTTCATCTCTTCCTTCTCCATGTCCATTGGAGTTTGTTCCTCCAATGCCCAAATGGACATCCATCCCTCTAATCTCATCCTCCTGACTGTAATTTCCCTATGCCTCTTCCATTACTCTGGACTCTATGTTGATATTGATCTGATCTAGTTGTTGTTAACTCTACAAAATGTGCAACCAACAAAGCTTTATCATGCTAACTGTTTCAACAATTCATGAAAAATATGAACCATTTTGGTTCAATAATATATCAGAGTTCTTTCTTCTGATTTCCTGAAAAATCGAAAGCCCGGATTAATTTTCTGGGTGGATATTTAGATTCCACTTTCCAGCACCTACTCCCATGCTCAATTCTGAGTCTTGAGCAGAAAGTTATGGTTATTAGAAATTTGCCCATTAATTTTTCTGTTCATTTTCCAACTTGGTGCAACTATGCACTGTAATTATGAAATTTCGCACCTACTCCATTGGATTTTTCATAGGAGCTCAATTGGGTTTCTTCATATGCATATTATGGACACTTTGTCTAATTTTCACCTTTTTCTGGGTTTCAGGCTGCTAGTTACAACTTGCTGAAGTTCTAGGTCAATTCTTGTTTTTGGTCTGGAATGATACAAGTACCTTCTTTGTCATAATAAACATCTTTAACATGTCCATAAATTTAATTCAACTCTGGGATTGTATTCTATGTCTCAATATATTTCCATTGACCGCTCCTGCGCCTCAATCTGATTCTGGAGAAAAAAATTATGGCTCTTTGAAGTTAGATGGGTCTTAAAATTTACCCTCCATTGTTTGTGTTGTAACTTTCTCATAAAAGCTCAGTTTGATGAACGGTTTACACCATTAGAAAACTCTCTCTGAGCTCTTTTATTTGAGTTGCAGAGACAAAGTGTGCCTTGGCACACTCGAGAACCTAAAAAATGCTCTCAAGGGCCTCAAAAACGCGTTGCAAAAAGATGACATTCAAATGATATAAAACGTCGCAAAAAATCACCAGTTTTATGTTGTTGTTCACCCTCCAAACGACTTCGCACGCATAAATTTCAACCTATAAACCCATATTCACTATGCGCAGCAACAACACAAGGTAAATCATGCTTCGCGCATCCATAACTACCATGCATCACTTCTTTGTCGTGCAAATAACTGGCACGCGCTACTTTTGTGTCATGCGCCAATATACACCACGCACAGTTTTGGTTCTTGCACTATTACCCGTTGCGTGCAATTTTTGTATCGTGCATTGATATTCTGTGTGCATTTCAATCTACGCGTTGCACCATGCCAAAGTTTAGTATGCCCCCACCGCGCACCAATACTCTGCGCACACCATTAACTAAATTGTCACGCGGCAACATATACCCACATTGCACTCACACCAACAAAGTTTCTCTGTGCTCCACCAATATTGCACACACCTTGTGTGCCATTATTATGTGTGTGCACATTGTGTACACCTTTTATGCGTATGCACACCACGCAATGCTAAATTTAGCACACGCACCCGCACACCAACATTTTTTCGCATGGTGCCAAAATTTAGCACATGCACCAATACACCAACATTTTTCCGCGCGGCGCCAAAATTTAGCGCACGCATCCACACACCAACATTTTTCCGCGCGATGCCAAATTTTAGCGCGCCTACTTGCGCCCATTTATTTTTATGCAGATCGATTCCTCGTGAATTTCGCTGCAGAAATTGGGGCTTTTGCTTAACTTTTCCCCCAATTTTTACCATAGACATTCTACAACTATGAAATTTGTTCAATTTCACCCTGATAACTCCAGTTCAACCTCTGCAACAACAAATCGTTGTGGGTTGACATTTCTGGAACGATTTTTTCCAAAATCAATTCACGAATTGAGAATTTTATTTACTAATCTCGCTCCATCTGTCATGGCTTCATTGTAACTTGAAATTCGACCAATTCTAGGTCTGAATTTGATAGAACAGATATTATACCAATAGTATCTCACCACTTGGCCGAATTTCTCCATTTTCTCATGAACTTAACAACATAAATTGGGGCTTTTCCCAATCCTGCGTCGTTGCTTCTAAATTTTACCATGGACGCTCTATGACTCGAAATTTAACCACTTCGAAATCCATCCTCTGTGAAATTTCGCTTCAACTCAACTTGTTCGGCCCATCCAGGCTCAGTGTTGAAAACTGAAGCTTTGATACCATATTGTAACATCCTCAGCCACCCAGGTGGGGCCACGATTCACGAGATAACTCTTTTCTTCTCTCGGCAGAACATATTGTAACATACCCAACAACCAACTAAGCTATGCCACATAAATTTTTCGAACTGCATGTAATTAAAACATATGCACACAAAACTCTTGTGGAAGCTTTAGATATAAAATGTAAACAGACAAATACATTTTGTAAATGCACAGATTCATACTGAAATAATAGTAAACATATACATGCAGCATATACAGGAAATACCCATAAATATAAAGACAGTTATAAACACACATAGGATAGACCCATAAAAATAAACATGTAAATGACAATGCAGTATGTAAATTTATCACACAATTGACACTTGTCTTGGCAAGAATATCACCAACTGCGTTCAGACCTTCCACGAACCTCCCAGCCTTAGACCACACTGCTCATCACTCTCAGCAGTGGGTCACCCCCGAGCTGGGACTAAACTTCACCCGGGTAAAGGGATTCCTAACCAGGCTAATGCCTCATAGACAATAGGAAATGCTCTGTCACAGGTGCCTATTCAAACTAACAACCTACAGTCCCTCATTCCCCACATGCATGTCCCACCCCAGGAAGTGTGCCCCTTCTCTGCTCAACAATCCTTCAGTTGCCCCACTTCCTTTCCGGGCTTTAGCAACAGGCCGGACAAGAAGTCTCAGAGCCCTGTAGCTGTAGTTTAGCACCTTCAGGAACAATTCCCAGCAATTCTCTCACCCAAATAGAAATTTCTCATGGGTCTGACAACTCGCCTTTTCAATATCCCACGGGCCTGACAACTCACCTTTTCAATATCCCACGGGCTTGACAACCCGCTTCTTCAGTCCAACTCCCAAGCTAACCAGGTACAAAAACATAAAATGGCTATGGATACAGGTTCAGGTACAGTCATGAAGGTATGAAGGATAGTTCAATGGGTGTGTGAATGCTGCTCGATGATTAACTGGATGATGGAAGGAATCATGGAAAGAATGATAGAAAATGAACTAAGTCCCAACAATATGTATTCATGTCCCCAACTTGACACTTGTCATGTTGGGGCTACTTTGG
This sequence comes from Picea mariana, assembly GCA_032191745.1. Lineage (NCBI taxonomy): Eukaryota > Viridiplantae > Streptophyta > Pinopsida > Pinales > Pinaceae > Picea > Picea mariana. The sequence continues at coordinate 111,317 of JASDQU010102070.1, read as the reverse complement.
CCCACTTGTCCCCAACTTTAGAACTTAGGATAAAATAATTATCCATACTTTATACTTTAAGAAATATTAATATAATATTCCTTTTTGGCTTAAGTTCCCTAGCTTATCCCCTTTCCTTACCTTTTGGCCCTCCCTTTCCCTAACTAGTGGAGTTTAGTCCCCCATCTCTTTTATCGTGGTGGGTCTGCACACAACGGTGTATTTTATATTAATGATGAGACATATACAAAAATAGGCACACTGGCCTTTAACATCTAGGCTCTTCGGCCTAATCACCATAAAACTGGCTCACTAGCCTATAAAACATGGCATATTGTTGGCGTCGGAAGTCACTCCTGGATTGCAGCAGGAGCAGAGCCCGACACCCATCAGTTTAATGTCACGATTTGTTTATAAGGGATGATCAAATGGAAGGAAACTCGAGACAATGTCGTCTCAACTCTGAAACTAGGTCAGGCATGCATGGGCAAATGAGGTCTTAGATAAACTTCAAACAGTGAGTTGTAATAAGGGTGAGCAGGGGGAAGACTTGTATGAGAAGAGTGCGAAGGTCTGTCATAAACATCAGGTTTCTAACAGACTGGAGAAGAAAGCGTCCAAATGCAAGATCCTCTTACATTCAAACACAGAAGACCAGAGAATACAATAATGTAACAACAAATCCTTTATCATAACATAACTGCAACAATTCATGCGAATCATTCGATCATGAACTCTCTGGTATGAGAC
>JASDQU010102070.1:61641-101123 GCA_032191745.1 Picea mariana | reverse complement strand
AAAACATAGACGGAGTAAGAAAACTGTTTGTCATAAAACAAGAAATCTCAGATACAGATGCACAACCAGGAAACTAGAATGGTTGTTAAAACTTTACAGTCGGGAGCTTTGCTCTACCATCGATAGATACAAAAATGGCGAAAACGCCTACATATACTCGAAACAACAACATCAACAAAATCGAGACGTTGCATTAAAACTTTGCGTCTGCATGGCTTCTGACAATCTGGACTTGCAGTCTCTGAATGATCGTGCACCTATGGCAGACGCAACCGAACTCCTGACAGTTTCGTGGGCGAATTGACGTGCCTTTAATTCGTCATCGCACTTTCCCATTATGGCAGAGGCGATGTCTAACCACCACCAACTACCTCAATAACTGCTTCATTGGGATTGAAGATGGCCCGGCCAACTCGACACCTTTGGGACGTGGAAGACCCTTCACACTGCCACCTGGATTAGCTAAACAGCCTGATGCATAGGCATGGATGCCAGCACGAAGGATGGGGCGCATAGCGGGAGTGGAGGCACCAAAAATATGAGGGTGAGATATGAAGTGATGAGGTGTGTGAGAGGTTACAGGGGAAGACACATGGTGGAAGGAGATAAGCGGTGGGGGCAGGAGATGAGATATAATGGGCACATTTTAGTGGGAGGCTGACGTGGAAGGGAGCGGGACACATGGCAGGTGGTGAGTGGATGATGAGATGAGGAAGGGACCACACAGACCAGAAGAGGGGAGATGGACAGATGTTGGAGGATGAGGAAGGGGCTAAAAGGAGCGAGCCTCATCGCACGGTCAGGTGGAGAACAGATGGCAAGATGACACGACAAGGGAGGGGGACCCACGTTGATTAAACACAGAAAGACAGAGGATGTCCGGATCGCCTGTGCGTCGTTTATCTGGGCACTCAAATCGCAGTCGTCGGAGAGATGCGTCCTTGATTCCGGATCCCCCCCCTCCGCTTAAAGGTAGAAAGGCAGGGGGGGGGTCTGGAATCACCCTACACGCCGTTGATCCGGGTGCTTCAATCGTAGTCGTTGAAGAGGTGCGCCCCCGATTCCGGACCCCCCCCCCTTCGCTTAAAGGTAGAAAGGTGGGGGGGCTCCGGAATCCTATGTGCGCCGTTGATCCGGGCGCGCAAATCCTTGTCGTCCAAATTTGATTTCCATTTAAACACAGATGCATTTGCATCTCAAACTTAGGGTAAGTGGGGTTTTAACCCATTCTTTCGCATTTTACCCCCTGCTACAAGAAATGTCGCTAACATTTGGCTCCATGGGGGATAGAGTCGTCCCTGTGATGCTCTAAGGACTCTTTTTGCAGATTCAGTGCCTTGTTGTTGGGCTATGGAGTCATTTATTAAGTTGAAAACAAAAACAATATTTACAAGAACAAAAGAGCCGACTGTGGCTCACAAAAAACATTTCTTCAAGAAATTCCCATTTACTGGGCCGTTAAAAAATTATTTGCCTTCCAAATCCTGCAACCTGTAAGTGTTGTTTGAAAATATTTCAGAGATCTTGAAAGGCCCAAACCAGAGGGCATCAAACTTACAGTGCTTGCCCTTTTCCTGCTTGGGTGCATCCCATTTAAGCACCAGATCACCTAGCTCGAATTCTTTCTTTCTGCTCTTCCTGTCAAAAGCCTGCTTGATCTTCTGCTAGTGATTATAGGCCCTATCGATGACCCGTTCTCTGATCTGCTGCACTTCCACCATCTGATGAATCCTTCTGACCATATGGTTAGGCTCTCCTTCAAGGTCCTGGAGGAATTTCGCCACAGATAAGGCGAGTCGAGTAGGGAAAATGGCCTCTATTATGTAATCAGGTTGGAACGGTGAGATGCCCAGGGACTTCTTTGTTGTCACTCGGTCAGCCCATAGAGAAAATTTGAGTTTTGAGTCCCAGGCCCTTTTATTGTCCTCCAGTAGCTTCTTGATGAGCTTGATCAGACTTTTATTGGAGGACTCTACCAGTCCGTTTCCTTGAGGATAATAGGGAGTAGAGTGAATCAGGGAAATCTCAAACTATTCATAGAACTTGACCAGAGGCTCAGACCGAAAGGGGGAGGCATTATCAGTGACAATTATGCTGGGGCAACCAAATCTGGCTACAATATCTTCTAGGAAGCTGATAATCACTTTGTGAGAAGTGCTTCTGGTGGGGACAACTTCTATCCATTTAGTGAAATAATCTGTCGCAGTCAGGATCCATCTGTGCTGGCCACTTGAGGGAGGATGAATTTCTCCGATGAATTCCAATCCCCACTACTGAAAGGGTGTTGAAACTACTACAGGATTTATTGGCAGAGATGTGAGCTGCTGCTTTCCTGAGAACTTTTGGCATTTGATGCAAGCTCTGATTTCTCTGCAGACATCAGGGAATAAAGTGGGCTAGTAGTATCCAGCCCAGAGGATCTTATGAGCCGTGGTCTTCTAGAAGTGATGACCTCCATAGAGACCACTATGGAAATCAAACATAACCTTCTGGGCTTGCTGCGGATCCAAACACCTTAAAAATACCCCTAGGGGGTCCTTCCAGTACAAGGCTTGGTCAATGAGGCAATATCTGACTGCTTTGAGCTTTAAAGTTCTGGCCTTACTTCTTCCCAATCCATCAGGAGACTTCAATTCTTGCAAAAAATACAAGATATCCTTGTACCAGGCGCATGTTGCTAGTGATAAGGTATCCTGGAAATGCTTGTTGGATGGCTCAGCTTGCTCATTGATGAAGTTAATTCCCAAGGTTTTGCAATTGGATTCAGCCAGCAACTTGGCCAAACCCTGCCCCTTTATTAACTTGGTGGGCTTGATCTCCAGATCAAATTCTAAGATCTTGGCGATCCACTTGCCTCTTCTTCCGTCTATGTCAGGCTGTATAAGAATACCCTTCATAGAGGCCGAAGGAACATATGCAGTGATCCTCGAGTGCAAGACATAGACTCTGAAATCTTTGAGAGCTTTCACCAGGCCATAGGCCTGCTTCTCCATGATCTTGTACCGGAGTTCTGCATCTCTCAATGCCTTGTTGTAGAAGGCAATAGGTTGCTCTCGCCCTTGATCATTTTTCTGCAACAAGACTTCTGCTACTGTATCATAAGAGGAAAAAGAAAAAATCAAAAAATCTTTGGAATAATCAGGACTGATTAGCACAGGTGCCTCAGTCAATGCCCTCTTTATTTGGACAAAAGATTCCCTAGGTTCAGTGGTCCATTTTACTTCATTTCCCTTCCTAAGCATAGTTGTTATGTGTTTCACCAGTTCAACAAAATTTGAGACGAATCTTCTCAGAAAATTAATCTTCCCCAAAAAGGCCTGAACTTCCTTCTTAGACCTAGGAAGCGACAGGGTTTGAATCGCTTCTACCCTGCTAGGATCAATCTTCAATCCCTCTGCTGATACTATGTGGCCTAATAACTTCCCCTCCTTCATAGCAAACAAAGATTTCTTGGGGTTTAGGGATAAGCCAAACCTCTGACACTTCAGGAAAATTTTCTTCAAGTGGCAGCAGTGCTCCTTGTCTGTCCTGGAGAAGACCGTGATGTCATCCAGATAAATTACTACAAACTGGTCCTTCTCTCCAATGAATGCTATGTCCATGGCTCGCTGAAATGTTGCTTCTGCATTCATCAATCCGAAAGGCATTTTGGCATACATGAATGTGCCCCTAGGAGTGGTGAAGGTTGTCTTTTCTCTGTCCTCAAGCATGACTGATATCTGATTGTAACCAGAGAAACCATCGATCATGGATATTCTAGATGCATCGGTTACCCTCTACAATATGTGTTCCATGTTGGGCAGGGGATAATTATCTTTCTTTGAGCTCCTGTTCAAGTTCCTGAAGTCGACACAAAGCCTGAATTCTCCACTTTTGTTTCTTACCGGGACCAAATTGGCCACCCATTCAGAATATCTTAAGGGGATGATGATGTGGGCCTCTAACAACTTCTTCACTTCTTTCTCCATGACAGGCAACAACATGGGATTTATCTTTCTTAGTTTCTGCCTAAACGGCTTAGCCTCTTCCTTTAGTGGAATCTTGTGTTCGATGACTGATGTGTCATATGTCTTGAGGTCTTCGTAGGTCCATGCAAACACATCAACAAACTCTCTCAGCAGCTTAGCATATTCACTCCTCTGTTCCCCGGTCAAACTTCTTGAAATATTGACAAACTTGGGCTCCTCCGGTGTGCCAATGTTGCACTCAGCCGTGTCAGCATCATCACCTGAAATTCTATCCTTCACTGCCACATCATTCCCGTCGAACAATCTTTCTAACGGGACTAGTCCTCTCGGGATGTAATTGCTCGGTAGTTGAATAATCTGATGATTGGCGATTTTATTTAAAAACACCCCAGGGTGGGAATCCCTTTCCATGTCAGGATCTTCGTCAATGTGCAATGCAAAAAAATCATCAACAGATTGGAGAAATTTTTCGATTTCCAAATCATCTTCAAATACCTTCCAATGCTTGACATTGTCTGGTACAGAGGGTCTGTATTTTATTTCAACATCAGACCTGGCAATAGGCAGCATAGAAACTTCAAGAAAACTAGTTGTGACAGCTAAAAGACCAGCTGAAGCATTTTCCTCCCTCAGAATGAAAGAAATGTTAAAAGCCAAGAAGAAATTATCAACTAGGTCCCATACCTCGTTCCTGTAATTCTTGAGCCGAGGATGCTTGGCCTGATAAACATTTTTGACCTGTTGGATGATCAATTCTGCATCTCCAAACACGACCACCTCCTTTATTCCCATTTTTTTTGCAGCCCTCATACCCAGAACAAGAGCTTCATATTCTGCCACATTGTTGTTGATTTCAAATTCCAGCTTGTATGACAGAGATATAGTCTCTTGACAGGGTGATATGAATACCACTCTGGCACCTGCACCTACACTGGAGGAAGCTCCATCAAAGAACATCTTCCAAACAGAGGTGTTTGGAGGACGCATCTCCCGATTAAGAATGGGTTGTTTTCTGATCTATAAAGGGGCCTCAGGAGTCTCAGTGATTTGTAACAAACTAGACCCTAAGTCAGTGTCAAGTGCAAAGATGGGGTGATTAGTGGGGTTCGCTTCATCGATGACAATATAGGCTACCTGGGCTTCTCTGTACAACCTCCTGTGTTCCCCTCCAAAAACTGGAATGGTGGCATAGGTGAGATCCATCTGTAACGTTCCTCCAAGTCTCTTGATCCAAGACCTTGACAACAGCATGCCGAACTTGGGGGGAACATCAGCTACCACAATATCCATGACCATACTCTTCATGGGCAGCTGAAACAAAGAAACTACCAGGTCCTTGATGACTCCCAAACATTGCACCCTTCTCGAATCAAAAGAGTACAAATCATGATAGGCCTTGGTCACTTCTAGTCCCAGTTCTTCCATGACTATCTTGGGCATGAGGTTATGGGAAGCTCCTGAATCCATGAGGAAATTATGCAACACTTTATCGTGTATGTTCAGGGAGGTGTAGAAGGGAGAGGATGGATCATCTCTATCTTCTATCATGGGACCTAGGATAACTGCAGGCTTTTCGTCTTGGAGGTTTATGGAGTCTATGGGAAGGCATGAGGTTTCAGACTGCAACAGCTCAGAGAAGTGTTTCTTAAATTCTTCATGTTTAACTAGCTCGGTGAGGGGCACAGGGATTCTGATCTTTTGAATTTCATGCTCGAAATTAAAAGAAGATGTAAGCTTTGGAATTTCTCTTATTTCAGGCACATGATGGTGGACAATGGGAGAGAGGGGTTGAGCCTTCTTACCTCTGTGACTGTCTGCTACTTCATTAGTAGGTTTCTCTGTTCTAGTGGACTGCTCAGAAATATCAGGTGTTGTTGTCTTTTCGTCGGACCTCAGGTTGTACCTACCTCGGCCGCCGCTGGCCTTGTCTCCCTTGCTCAATTCATTTAGCTAACTATCCATGAGAGACTCCTCGTAAGCTGCTTGAGTGAGATGAGGAAAAGGGGGAGTGTCTCCTACGCAGTGGATTTCATGATCAAGCTCGTCTGTCTCCCTTTCTTCCTCTTTGGTCATAAAATTGTTCTGAAAAGGAGCCTGAATTCTCTGGTCTTCTCTGTCTCTTCCCCTCTCTCTGTGCAAAGTCGAGGGAGCGATATTGTTTGGCCTTCTGAAACCCCCTTTGATTTCGGCGCTCTGAGGGCCTTTATTCATTTTCTTCCTTTCCACTTTCAGTCTCTCCATTTCTTCACACAGAAACTTCATCATCTGGGTCAGTTCATCCACTTGAGTGTGGGGCAACGATGGGCCAGAAGTTGAGGCTTCGGACTTTCCCTTTCTTTTGTCTACGTCGGCCTTGCTCCTTAGTCTGTCAGCTGCTAATATGTTGGATTCCACTTCTATGGCCGCATCTTGCATTTGAGCTAAGGAGGTGACTCTTCTTTCTCTCAATAAAAGACATAAATCAAGGTCAAATGCACCAGCGTAGGAAATTTGGGCAGAGGCTTCTGAGGGCTTTATCTCTGCAGGAATCTTGTTATACATCTGATTGAATCTTTTGGAGAAGTTAGAGACAAACTCTCCTTCCATTTTCTTCAGAGACCCAAACTCTGTCATGTAATACATGAAATCCTTCCTATCTCCCCACTGCCTCAAGAAAACACTATCCAGGGCTTCAATTCCAGCAATAGATCCAGGGGCCAATCCTCTAAACCATTTCCTTACATCGCCATCCAGGCTCTGGACGAAGACTCTCATCCAGACATCTTCATTTTCAATGTTTAGGTTGTCTGCATAACTGTAGAAAGAAGCCAGGTGCTCTTTTGCAGTTATGTCCTCTTCTCTAGTGAACTTGGGCATGTACTTCAAGTAGTCTCCAGCAGGGAGAGGATGCATAGGTTGACGTAGGATCAAGGGAGCGTATCGAGCAGCAACTATGGCATCCATTCTATTCAGAGGGGGATTAGCACCAGCCATAGGAATATTAGGTAGTGGAGAGCCTAGAGGAGAAGAAGTGTGAACAGGAGATATCGGAAGAGAGCTTCCTGAAGGAGAGGGAGACAACGGGGAAAACAGAGAGAGGGATAAGGGACTTGAATGTGCAGATGTTTCTCTCTGTGTAGTAATAGTAACAACAGGAGGGGTGGTGAAACCTTCTGAGGCCCGAGGTCTGTGCTGAGGCGCAGCTTCTAGGAAGGGGGGAGTGACAAGGATCTCTCTTTCTGATGCCAGACCAGGAGGAGAAAACCCAGCAGGAACGCTCCCGAAATTCAGAAAACGAGAAACCTCGGAGACAGGATGACTAGGAAGTTGAGAACAAGAAAATGGAGTTTTTTACAGAAGGAGGTGGGGAAATACCTGGTTCAGTGGCGAAGCTTTCTCCTTGAGAGGGCTTCCCTTTTCTGATAATCACCTCCGGATTTTCTTCAGGTGTGGCCAGAGGTAGTTGTGGATGGGACAGCGTGTGTCTACCGCTGGAAGCCACAACTAACCCAACAGGTTCGCCACAGTGGAGTCGTCACAATGGAGTCGCCAGGTGCACAGTAGCAATCTTGATAATTCTGATATCTGATGCACCTTCAGAATCAGTTAATCATTGTCGTTCAATCCCGAGAAAAATATTCAACTTCGTCCCCGGCAACGGCGCCAGAAATGTTGGCGTCGGAATTCACTCCTGAATTGCAGCAGGAGCAGAGTCCGACACCCATCAATTTAATGTCACGATTTGTTTATAAGGAATGATCAAATGGAAGGAAACTCAGGACAATGTCGTCTCAACTATGAAACTAGGCCAGGCATGCATGGGCAAATGAGGTCTTAGATAAACTTCAAACAATGAGTTGTAATAAGGGTGAGCAGGGGGAAGACTTGTATGAGAAGAGTGCGAAGGTCTGTCATAAACATTAGGTTTCTAACAGACTGGAGAAGAAAGCATCCAAATGCAAGATCTTCTTACATTCAAACACAGAAGACCAGAGAATACAATAATGTAACAACAAATCCTTTATCATAACATAACTGCAACAATTCATGCGAATCATTCGATCATGAACTCTCTAGTATGAGACAAAAACATAGACGGAGTAAGAAAACTGTTTGTCATAAAACAAGAAATCTCAGATACAGATGCACAACCACGAAACTAGAATGGTTGTTAAAACTTTACAGTCGGGAGCTTTGCTCTACCATCGATAGATACAAAAATGGCGAAAACGCCTACATATACTCGAAACAACAACAACGACAAAATCGAGACGTTGCATTAAAACTTTGTGTCTGCATGGCTTCTGACAATCTAGACTTGCAGTCTTTGAATGACCGTGCACCTATGGCAGACGCAACCGAACTCCTGACAGTTTCATGGGCGAATCGACGTGCCTTTAATTCGTCACCGGACTTTCCCATTATGGCAGAGGTGATGTCTAACCACCACCAACTACCTCAATAACTGCTTCATTGGGATTGAAGATGACCCAGCCAACTCGGCACCTTTGGGACGTGGAAGACCCTTCACACTGCCACCTGGATTAGCTAAACGGCCTGATGCATAGGCATGGATGCCAGCGCGAAGGATGGGGTGCATAGTGGGAGTGGAGGCACCAAAACTATGAGGGTGAGATATGAAGTGATGAGGTGTGCGAGAGGTTACAGGGGAAGACACATGGCAGAAGGAGATAAGCGGTGGGGGCAGGAGATGAGATATAATGGGCCCATTTTAGTGGGAGGCTGACGTGGAAGGGAGCGGGACACATGGCAGGTGGTGAGTGGATGATGAGATGGGGAAGGGACCACACAGAACAGAAGAGGGGAGATGGACAGATGTCAGAGGATGAGGAAGGGGCTAAAAGGAGCGAGCCTCATCGCATGGTCAGGTGGAGAATAGATGGCAAGATGACACGACAAGGGAGGGGGCCCCACGTTGATTAAACACAGAAAGACAGAGGATGTCCGGATCGCCTGTGCGTCGTTGATCCGGGCACTCAAATCGCAATCGTCGGAGAGATGCGTCTTTGATTCCAGACCCCTCCCCCCCTCCGCTTAAAGGTAGAAAGGCGGGGGGGGGGGTTGGAATCACCCTGCACGCCGTTGATCTGGGCGCTTCGATCGTAGCCGTTGAAGAGGTGCGCCCTCGATTCTGGACCCCCCCCCTCTGCTTAAAGGTAGAAAGGCGGGGGGGCTCCGGAATCCTATGTGCACCGTTGATCCGGGCACGCGAATCCTTGCCGTCCATATTTGATTTCCATTTAAACACAGACGCATTTGCATCTCAAACTTAGTGTAAGTGGGTTTTTAACCCATTCTTTCGCATTTTACCCTCTGCTACAAGAAATGTCGCTAACACATATACACAAAGGCTCCCTGGCCTCGACATCGCGCCCACTTAAGTTGTTTCATGCGGTATCCTGGAATGTGCACACTTCCTCATTTACTGCGCAGTACATTCGTGCACTATGCCATGAAAGGTGCATACAAAATGATATCAAGAAGCTCACCAACTTAAGTACATTTGCATTTACATTTACATTGGGTTTGGCCTAGGGATATTACATCCATGCTTCTTTTCATGCAAGATTGGCATGTCTAAGATCCTCCTCTCTTGACATTCAATCCATTTAGATCTCAGCCCTCGAGATCCGGATCAGTGGTATAAGAGCGGGTAAGCTCTTCATCGGGAAAAGGGTTTGAAGCATGTTGCGGGTTCAAACATTTCGAACAATCACCAACCTCCTTTTTGTACTATCAGAATACATTTGTCGGGTCATACATTGTAAGCATCACAGTTGGTCTATAGGGACTACAGGGATTTTTTTTACCCTCGGAACTTCGTTCACCAGTACAAGGAGAACCATACATGGATTCACTATATCCATACATGGATTCACTACATCTATACATGGATCCACTACATCCATTGGTTTGCAAAATTTTTAACAAATTTCAAGGGTGTCAATGTTGCCCATGGAGGTTCCACAACCTCTAAAACAGCCCATGCTACTCTACAAACCCTTGGCATCCTTTGTGGCACTCTACACTCATCCAAATTCAAAGAGGTGTTGCAACCTCTACAAAAAATTCCAGAGGCTCTACCATATCTCATTAGAAATATCTCTTCAATATATCAAATGGGTATTTCTTGGAATCTCATTTGGCTTCCTGGTTTGAGAGATATCATCGATTGAATCTCAACATGTATTTGACCCAAGGAGGTCCCGTGTACCACCATCTTAAACAATATTTTTCTCCATGCTCACGAAACTACAGAAAGAGTTCCACATATGGCTGGAAATATATCTTCAAGATATCAAATGGGTATTTCATGAAATCTCATTTGGCTTCCTGGTTTGATAGATATCATCGATTTAATATCAGCATGTATTTGACCCAAGGAGGCCACACATACCATCATATTCAACGGTATTTTTCTCTATGATAAGGAAACTACAAAAGGATTTTTACATATGGATGGAAATATCTCTTCAATATCTTAAATGGGTATTTCGCGGAATTTCATTTCGTTTCCTGGTTTTAGAGATATCACTGATTGAAAATATGCATGTCTTTCTTCCAAGACAGTTGTGCGTCATTGACACTTCAACAAGAATTTTCTCACTCCATGGGCCACCTCAGAACAAGTTCCATATACCAATGGAAATATCAGTTCAGTAGCTCAAGTGGGTCTTCGACAAAATTGGATTTCATCACCTGTAGTAGAAGTTATGAATAAAATTGTAGAAGGAGATTCAAAGCCTCCAAAGTTATGATTTTTCCATTTTTTATTAATGTAAACGGTTATGGGTCAACCACACAAAACCATTCCCTTCATTGGGTATTAGAACATTGTACTCATGGGTCTCTTTGTAACATGGGCGAAATTATGGGGACCATCATTTTCTAAGGGGGGAGGAATGATACAAATTTTAGGGGGTATATGGTATAAATTCATATGCAAAAAGTCATAAAGTTATAAAGCTAATAGATTGACCATGTAGATGCCCACCTCCTTATTAATTAATTGGGCTAACAGGTTGTCCATACGAGTCAAAGAGAGTCTCACCTCTCCATTATTGTATTGGGTTTTATTTTCCACTACTTAGTTAGTTGGGTAGTTAAATCCATTATTATAATAATAGAGACTCATTTAATGCGCTCTTTACATTATTGTATGGAGTTTTATTTTTCACTACTTAGTTAGTTGGGTAGTTAGATCTATTATACTAATAATAGAGACTGATTTAATGAGTTATTTTTGAAATTTTCCAATGGACCATTTTGCAATGCTATATAAAGGCCTGGCAAGCCTTCTCATAATATCAAGTTACTCATTTTGGATTCTCTCTTATTTTTAATTGTTCATTGTGAGATTAATTAGCTCTAAGTGATTTACTAGTAATTAATTTTAGAGGTGAGGCTCTTCTTTGAGGCTCACCTCCCAAGTAATTCATTTACATGTTTTGTTTTGTCCATGCTTCTTTTCATGCAAGATTGGCACGTCTAAGATCCTCCTCTGTAGGCATTCAAGCCATCCATATCTCAGCCCCCGAGATCTGGATCATGTAATAAGTTTTGAAAAACTCCACATGGCCTACTGATAAAGAATGATAACTTTCTTTCAAAACTTGGACTTTCAACATGGAAGAGTTGGGAAAAAATATTCGTTGTTTATACCACACTATGTCATTTTCCCAAGTGGATTTAGGATTTGCAGTTGGGTTGCCTTCGACTTCTTCTATTAGCCTTCTTATTTCTGGATTTTTGATATACTCAGTTTGAACTTCTGAGATCCATATAGGAGTGATGATGGACATAACACATAGAGTAGCATAATTATCAAGTTTCCTTGATAACTCGTCTAGAACCACATTCTCCTTCCCTTTTTTGTAAAGAATATCGAAATCAAAGACTTGGATTTTTCTCACCCATTTTTGCTGATCTCATGAAAGATTTTCTGAGTTAAAAAATACTTCAAGCTATTGTGGTCCATTTTCATGAGAAATTTCGTTCCCAACAAGTATTGTTTCCACTTAACCAAAGCATGCATAATTGGCAACATTTATTTGTCATATGTTGATTTTGTTTGCTCCCTTGGTTTGAATTTTTGACTCTCAAATGCGATGGGATGATTGTCTTGCATAAGTACAGAACCTAATCCAGCTCATGACACATCACATTCAAGGACAAGTGATTTGGAGAAATTTGGTGCTGACAAAACCAGAGTGGATGTCATTAAGAGCTTCAACCTTCTAAAACATGCTTCAGCTTCGTCATTCCACTTAAATGCATCTTTCTTCAATAATGATGTTAATGGGGCCACAATTTGTGCACAGTTTCGAACAAATCTTATGTAGTACTCGGTAAGACCCAGGAATCCTCGTAACGATGTGATTGATTTGGGGCTAGGCCACTCAGTAACTGCCACAATTTTCTTCGGATCAACCTTGATTCCTTCGTCTGATATGACATGTCCCAAAAATACTATCTCTTTTTGTCCAAAACTACAATTAGATTTTTTAGCGTAGAACTTATCCTCTTGAAGGATATTTAATATTGTCTCAATGTCCTTAAGGTGTGAGTTCCAATACTTTCTATAAACAAGGATATAGTCGAAAAAGACAAGTACGAACTTTCATAGATACAGACGAAATAAATCATTCATTACAGCTTGGAAGGTAGCGAGAGCATTGGAAAAGCCGAAGGGCATGAATCGAAATTCATATAACCCTTCATGGGTACAGAAAGCAATTTTGGGAATGTCTTCCTCTCGAATTTTTATTTGGTAATAACTTGACTTTAGGTCTAGCTTGGAAAAATATTGATCCGGTTTATTTTCGGCACGAAATGAGAGCGGAGATATAATAAAGCAATGTAAAGAGATATCTCGGATATCCAATAATATAATAGAAATATATTAGAGATGCAACCATAAACACAGAGATACAATAATACACAATTTTCTATTAATGAGCGAAAATGTACAAAGACTATAAAAATACAGAGTGAAAGACTCGCTAGAATGGTGGTAGCTTATCTCTGAGAAGAGATGTGTCAGATACTCGCATTCACAAGAAGATGATTTTACAATGAGGCTCCAAAGGCCTTTTTATCATAAAGAAAATCCAAAACCTTAACCTTGGAAGATGAAAATCCAACAGTTTTGTGGACCCCATTTTGGGTAGTCTGGTGTATCAACTTCCCGAAGGTGTAACTTTGGCACACGATCTTTGTTTGGGGCGCATGATAGCTCATTGGAAAGGTATCGTCGAGGAGATTCATTTTGGGGGTTCAATCAAATCCTTTGGCTATTATTGAGAAACTTGATCCTAAAAAACCTTCATTTAGGCCCTCTAAATGGCCCCGGAAGTTAAAAATTGCTAAAAATAGTAAATTACCAAAATTGCCAGAAAATTGTTTTAACCCAGTTGGAAAAGGTGGGTGGCCACCGATATCCACCTGGATCAATCCTCCCTCCTTACGAAGAAATGGTATCCATTTCATTGAGTGCCCAGGGGAGACGAAAAAGCATTTGTTGAATTTGCATCTTGATGAGTTGCTTGCCTTGTTGGAGAAGTGTGTTGCTTAGCTTGTTGAAGGTTGTCATGAACCTGTGGCTGGAAGGGTTGGACCTTTTTAACCAATCTGGCTACATGAGATTCTTGTGTGCAGAAGGAATCTTTACACTTTGCTGCAATATTTTCGACTTGCTTCTGTTGGATAGAAGGTGCTTGAACTGAGGCTGCAGTGGTGTTCTTTTGTTCACACTTTGAACAGACTATGAGGAAGTTGAATTTTGTAGTATGAGATACTACCTTGTGGCACTGTTTAGGTGGGACAATAATCAGAATTACCTATGGCATCTTGTAGAGATGACCCCCCAGAGTAACAATGACACTACGGGGTCGAGACTCATAAATAACATGGATCTTCCACATATATGGTTGGCCCAAGAGAAGATCACAGAAATCCAGGGGGGAAACATCACATAATACCTCATCCTTGAAGGGTTGGATGTCGTATGACAATTGGCATTGTTGGTTGACACAAAGATCACGTCCCTAACGAAGCCACCCGATGTTGTATGGTTGGGGGTGTGGTGTTGTCGAAAATCCCAAATGTTTGATGACCTTTTCTTAGATGAGGTTCTTCTAGCTTCCGCTATCAACAATAAAATGCAGTGGGGTCCCTTTCAACCACGTCTATGAATGAAAAAGGTGCTCCCCCTCTTCAGAATCTGTTGGTTCTTCTGGTTGAATTGTTGCAGTCGTGACAATAGTAGTCGGGTCTGCGTCGATGATCTGTCATCTATCTTTATTTTCATAATAAAATTCAGAATCAGGGTTCGGCTCCTTGTCTTTTATCTCGGCCACCAATGACTATTTTGAGCGACATTCATCGGTGTTGTGCCACGAGATTTTGTGGAAATCACACCATTTTACAGTGTCTTTTTTCGTCTTTCCATGACCCTTCTTTTCTTGTGGCTTGGACTGGTTTTCGGGATGTTGTTTGTTAGGACCGACTTTATCATACTTTGGTTGTTGTGGATTTGCAGACCCAAACTCCCATTTGTTCTGGTGCTTAAACTTCTGCTCGATTTTAACAGCATATCGATAATCAAAACCGAGTGATGAGATGTCTAGAAAATCCATTTCAGTTTGGATGTATCTGTGTAGAGCCCCACGGTATTTCAGAACCAAATGTCATTCGGAGTCTTTGATACCCATCTTGGTGCGCAAGTTATGGAAGGTATTGGTTAAATCTGGAACTACTTGTCCCCTTTCTTACCACAGTGTGGTCCATCTAACGTATTGGTCCTCATAGTTGCCAATATGGTAATATTGTTCCTTTACCACATCCACAAAAAAATCCCAAGTGGGATCAACCCCATATATTCCAAAATCCTTTGTGGAACTTTGATCCCAGTAAGTTTCCCACCAATGTTTGACATGGGGGAGATACTTAAGGAGTGCAAAGGTGATCTTTTCCCTATCGAAGAAATCATGAACAAAGAAATAACCTTCTAGCAGATTTAACCATTTTTCTAAGGCTTCCGCATCTATCTATCCTTCAAATATGGGAATATCACAATTAACTTATACCTTTAAAGGTGAGGTACTTCCAAATTGGTAGCTTGATGAAGACACGTCTGTTTTTATCGGTGGGCATTGAATGACGTGGGAAAAATTCTCCATCATTTCGTCCCTTTGTCGCGTGAGAGCTGGCTCAAGCAACAGATTAATAGAATCGTCTGTTCTGTCATTTTTATTTTCTTCCTCCATGGAGGGTTTCTTGGACGTGCGAAAGTGATTGTCTTTAAGAGAGACAAGTTGGAGACCCAATTTGGTATAGTCGGACCTCGTCGGAGACATGCACTGAAAAACGATCAAGAGCAGCTTGCTCTGATCCCATTGATTTGGATTATTTTTGGCATGAAATGAGAGCAGAGATATAATAAAGAAATGTACAGAGATATTTCAAATATCCAATAATATAACATAAATGTATGAGAGATGCAACCATAAACAGAAAGATACAGTAATACACAATTTTCTATTAATGAGCGAAAATGTACAAAGACTGTAAAAATACAGAGTGAAAGACTCACTAAAATGGTGGCAGCTTATCTCTGAGAAGAGATGTGTCTGCTACTCGCATTTGCAAGAAGATGATTTTACAATGAGGCTCCAAAGGCATTTTTATCATAAATAAAATCCAAAACCCTAACCCTGGAAGATGAAAAGCCAACAATTTTGTGGACCCCGTTTTGGGTAGTTTGGTATATCAACTTCCTGGGGACGTAACTTTTGCATATGATCTCTGTTTGGGGCGCACGATAGCTCGTTAGAAAGGTATCATCAATGAGATTCATTTTGGGGGCTCAATTGAAGACTTTGGAAATCTTTCAAAAGGCCGATCCTGAAAAACCTTCATTTAGGTCCTCAAAATTGCCCCGGAAGTTAAAAACTGCCAAAAATAGTAAATTACCAAAATTGCCAGAAAATTGTTTTAAACCATTTGGAAAAGGTGGGTGGGAACTGATATCCACCTGGATCAATCCTCCCTCCTTACAAATCAATGGTCTCCATTGTGTTGAGTGCTCGGGGGAGAGGGAAAAGCGTTTTCTGAATCTACATCTTAATGAACTGCTTGCCTTGTTGGAGAAGTTGCATTGCTTATCTTGTTGAAGGTTGTCATGAACCTGTGGCTGGAAGGGTTGGACCTTTTTAACCATTCTGGCTACATGAGATGCCACTGTGCAGAAGGAATCTTTACACTTTGTTGCAATCTTGTCGACCTGCTTCTATTGGATAGAAGGTGCTTGGACTGAGGCTGCATTGTTGTTCTTGTGTTCATGTTTTGAACGGACTGTGAAGAAACCAAATTTTGTAGTATGAGATACTACCTTGCGGCACTGTTTAGGTGGGACAATTGTCAAAATTACCTTTGGTATCCTATAGAGATGACCCCCAGAGTAACAATGACACTACAGGGTCGAGACTCATAAATAGCATGGCGCTTCCACATATATGGTTGCCCCAAGAGAACATCACATACATTTAGTGGGGGGACATCAAATAATACCTCATCCTTGAAGGGCTGGATGTCGTATGACAATCAACACTACTGACTGACACAGAGATCTTGTCCCTGGCGAAGCCACCTGATGTTGTATGGTTGCGGGTGTGGTGTTGTCAACAATCCCAACTATTTGACGACCTCTGCTGAGATGAGGTTCTTCTGGCTTATGTTATCAACAATAAAATGAAGTTGGTCCCCTTCACCCACATTTGTGAATGAAAAAGTCGCTCCCCCTCTTCAGAATCTATTGGTTCTTCTGGTTGAATTGTTACAGTCGTGACAACATTAGTGCGGTCTGCATCGATGATCTTTATTCTATCAGTATTTTCATAATCAAATTCTGAATCAAGGTTCGGATCCTTGTCTTTTATCTCGGCCACCAATGACTATTTTGAGCGACATTCATCGGTGTTGTGCTAGAGGATTTTGTGGAAATCACACCATTTTCCAGTGCGCTTCTTCATATTTCTATGACCCTTCTTTTCCTGTGGATTCGACTTGTTTTCAAGATGTTGTTTGTTAGGGTCATCTTTATCATACTTTGGTTGTTGCGGATTTGCAGACCCGAACTCCCATTTTTTCTAGTGCTTAAACTTCTGATCGATTTTAATAGCATAACGATAAGCAGAACCAAGTGATGAGATGTCCAGAAAATCCATTTCAGTTTGGATGTATCTCTGTAGAGCCCCATAGTATTACAGAACCAAATTCCGTTCAGAGTCTTTGATACCTACCTTGGTGCGCAATGTATGGAAGGTATTGGTGAACTTCAGAACTGCTTGGCCCCTTTCTTGCCACAGTGTGGTACATCTCATGTACTGGTCCTCATAGTTGCCAACAAGGTAATAATATTCCTTTATGACATCCACAAAAAAATCCCAAGTGGGCCCGGCCCCATATATTCCAACCTCCTTTGTGGAACTTTTCTCCCAGTAAGTTTCCCACCAATGTTTGACATGGGGGAGAGCCTTAAGAAGTGTGAAGGTGATCTTTTCACAGTTGGAGAAATTATCAACAGAGAAATAACCTTCTAGCAGATTTAACCATTTTTCTAAGGCATCCGCATCTATTTGTCCTTCAAATATGGGAATATAAAAATTAACTTGTACCTTGAAAAGTGAGGTACTTCCAAAATGGTCACTTGATGAAGACGTGCCTATTGTTATTGGAAGGCGTAGAAAATGACGATTTAAAGGCCTCTACTTTTTCCTATTCTCCCAACACAAAACCCCACATTCATGCAATACAAAGGTGCAAACAAGATTAGGTAAGTCTACCTTGAATCCTTCGTTTGATGTCAATCCCTTCACTTTCACTTGCTCCTTGACAGCAAGCCTCCTCCCAAAGCTGACCTGCATTCACACATGGACAAACAGAGAGCTGCAAACATGCATTTCATATACTAATTGTTGGGTTAGATGTGACAATATCATAAAATAAATACACAATTTGAACACATGATATGGTGGGACGAAACAAGTATTCCTTTTTGTATTAATCTTCACAAGAGTAAACTTTACAATATGTGGTTGGCACTGCTCCTCAAACCTGGTCCTGGGCTCCTCTTCACAATGCACCAGCTACTCAACCTCACAATACAATTGCAGGAAATTGGAGCAAAGGGGGGATAAATTTGGGTAGAGTTTATATACTCTTCTTCTTCTTTTTAAATGGGACCCCTACCCCTTCTTTTATAGGTAGTTATCCGATTGAATCACTGGCCATAGGTTTAAGATGTCTCTTTTTGATAGGAATGCATATCTTCCCATTACGAGCAAACTATGGGTTTGTTGTGCAACAAGCATTCGAACATGCCTACTGTGTATCTCAATTGGAGAAACAACAACAAAAAGGAGAGATCCAACCTAATGTATTACATGTTTCAATTAGTGTACACGGTGAAGCCATTATTGGTCTTTAGATGTAGGATTGTCATGACCATGGCAAGGTAAACCATTTTTATCCATGTGTTGAGATTAGTCATAAATGATAAGCACTAGATATGATTTGGGACCATTCTAACTATATAATGCAATTGACATCCTTTCTTCTTCCTCTCTCAATTAAGATGCCTTTTACTTTTCAATGAATATTTAACAACACATCTATTATCCTCTAGGCTGTAAGAATACCATTGCATGAAAGCATACAAGAACTTGTTATATCCTGGTGTCAAAATAACATAACATAAAACACGAGTCTGTACATGGTTTGTATAGAACAAGGAGACCAACATATACTAGTTTTGGCTTATAACACCAACATAATGTGAATTACATAAAAAGAAAGATATTTGTAGATTTTCAATTTAAAAACAAACCTTCCTAATGTATATCTCTCTACAACACTAACATGATGGCCATGACAAATGAAAAAGAGTAGAGGTGATAAGAACACAATATATAATGCGAGTTCTTACAAACTGCTAAGAGTGACAAAGTACATATTCAACATATATCTAGCTATAACATTGGTATGACATAAATTACATGTACTACATAAAAAATAAAATAGCATCAACATAACGACCATGCTAGTTTGGGTGTTAACTCGTGTGGTTATTGCACCATTAAGTACTATATTCCGAATTCACC
This sequence comes from Picea mariana, assembly GCA_032191745.1. Taxonomy (NCBI): domain Eukaryota; kingdom Viridiplantae; phylum Streptophyta; class Pinopsida; order Pinales; family Pinaceae; genus Picea; species Picea mariana. The sequence goes on along the minus strand of JASDQU010102070.1, from coordinate 81,994 downwards.
CCTCTATTCCTATAATAGTTTAACAATTGCCTTGCTATTCAATTTTGAATCAAAGGCAACTTTCTAATACATATAGGCTCGAAGCCATTACAACAACTCATTATGAGCTTTATTCATGTCATTATGGGAATTGAACCCGAGTGGGGAGGATAACAATCATTCCTCACAACCATCCAAGCTACACCCAATTACAACAACAATGGTGTTTGTCAATTGTCATATATCCTATCATCAATTTCGTTAACACAATGGTTGACCCAAAACATCAACTCTAATTTTCCAATTAATTGGGCCAAGCTCAACGTAAAAACAAACTTGCAACCTAAGTGGCTTAGCTATCGAAAAGAAAATGTAGTTCGAGTGCCAACGTGCATAGGTCAAAATACAAGGAAAATGGAAATGCAAAAAAAAGCAAAGCAATTCTCTAACAATGGAGATACGTGTTATCGTGCTTTGACCCCTCTCTATTTGAAACTCCCAATGACATTACTCTTTCGTACGAAGGAGATAAGTGTTTCGATTTTTTTTTTCACAACAAAAAAAACATTACTTTGTTATTATAAGAAATCAAAAGTAATATTACATCACTACTATACTTCCTTCTCAAAATATGAAAAATGGTCATGTCAAAACCTATGAAGTTTAGTCTACTTAACATAGTTGTATGAGAAGCATGTATATAGTCATATCAAGAATTTCGATTTATCCTTCATGAGGTAGTCGGTCCTGCATTCACTTCAATGTAGAATCCAACATGGAATCGAGCAACATACGACTTCAACGGAGCTTGAACATAAAAGTCCCCAACGCGGTGCCTAGATTGCACCCATTAGGAACGATATCCACCCTAATCCCTCCGAATTTACAATATACGAGGGTGTGTTCAATCACTTTTTCACGCTTTCAATACGAGCAAAATGAGAAACCATGATTGAAAATTTGCAAAAAGTTTATATCTATCGAGCATTGAGCTGTATTGGAGCCTTGATCTTCGGCCTTTCAGGTCCTCACACAAATAAATGGTTATTGAAAAAACCCGAGCTTCAAAAGTTTACATCCCATATGCATAAAAGGGTCATTGTCCTTTCAAGTAGGAGATTCTATCAAGGGTACGTGTGAGAATCAGACTTCAAATGCACATTTCGCCGAGATTCAAAGACGAAGTAAAGGAAGCAGAAGCAGTGTTTTAAATATCTAAAGCATCGACAGTTATGGCTGCAGTAATCCGGAGACTTAGAGGAAGCAAGAACACATATTGGAAGATGAAAAAGACCATGTTGGTATTCTCCAGTCGCCATTGCAGAGCCGAGATCCCTGCTTGCCTATCTGCAGTTTCAGAACAGTCTTCCTTTACTGCTGAGTCTCAAGGTAAAACTCATTTGTCCAAAACTATAAAAACTGCACTCTGGAAGCCTTAAAAACTCTACTTCATTTTAAAACTACGCTATTATTGAAAAAATATGGTAATGCACAGTGCCCAGTTTTGATATTAGCTTTCTATACTCCCTGTAATCTGTATTTGGCTTCAGGAGGTAAAAGTGTATATTCCCAACGGAAACATAGGCCTAGATCCAGTAGAGATTGATTTTTAATCCCTCATTTGAAAAATTATCCAGTGTGCTATTAGAGACACACGGGTTTTACCGTTTTCATGATTTTAATCCTGCTATGTGTTGTGCCATGAAAGAGAGATGGGTTTTCATGATTTTAATCCTGTCATGAACTGATGGTTGGGTTCAGAGAAGGAGAAATGGAGGTGGTCTGGGCTATTGCTATTCATACCAGGAGTTGCTACTTTTGGACTGGGCACTTGGCAGTTTTTCAGACGCCTGAAGAAGGTATGAATAGAGTTGGGCACCGTTGGTTATGGAGGAATTGATGGGATTTGGTATAGTTGTTTTAGGGTTGCATTTGCCAAATGTTGACTGCGGGTTCAGTCTCGGGTCGATTATCTTGCGTGTGCATACAATTTAGGCTCATAGTTTATCTGACCATGGGGAGCTGATATGAGCACAGCAGAAGAAACGAGAGAACCAAATAACAAGAGAAGTGTCTCTCCGAAACTGCGTGCTCTCTTGTTTGTTCCTCTGTGTGGTCGTATCAGAATCCAGGGTCTCAATCATTTTTGAAGTTGGAACATGAGTAATTATTTCAGTGCTAATGTATGAAGCTTTGGCTTTTTGACGGATGCTTACATGCATTCATTTCATGCTAATTTTGTAACAGATGGAGCTGATTGAGCACAGACAAAAGAGGCTGGAGCAAGATCCCGTTCTTCTAACTAGTATCATGCCAGAAACATCTGATATCCAAGCAAAGGCAAAAATAAGCTCTTTAGAGTTCAGGAAGGTTGTCTGTGAAGGTGTTTATGATGAAAGTAAATCAATTTATATTGGTCCTCGTTCAAGGAGCGTCTCTGGAGTTACAGAGAACGGGTATTATGTCGTGACACCACTAATGCCCGTGCAACAGAATGGAAGGTAGGTAATATCATCTACTGGATATACAACATTCACTTTCATTCATAAGGTTCTCATAGTGGACTATTGATAATAGCTTTCTATTTCAAGATATTCATAGACCGGCAAAGCTGCATTCTGATTTGTTTGTGTTGTTGCTTCCTCTAGAAGAACACAATCATATGGAATTGGACTCTGTTATCTCTGATTTGTGTATATCTATCGAGTTGGATTTAACTTGAAAATATGGAAACTTTCCAAACATGTTATGAAAATTTTGTATATATGTGGCAGTGTGTATAATTTGAACCCACCAGCGGGGTTGCTATACTTAATTATTCTGTGTCAGTAGCAAGCAGTACTTCTTCTGGAGTTTTAATTTCTAGTGTCTGCACAAGGCTTCTTCGTTAAATTGTTTCCTCCTACTATACGAAGACTGATTTTTGTATTTTACAAAGACCAGATGTTTTCAAATTCCTATTATTGCATGGATAATATTCTCTTTATATCCCTGGATAGCACTTAGTCACAATGGAATATATTTCAGAGCTTTTTAAGCGTTTTATGCCCCTTTGAATCTAGGCTATTTTCATTTATTAATAGGGTTTGATTAGCTTTTAAGAGGTAAGACGATTTATTGGATAGGCTTTTAAGAGGTATGACGAACACAATTAAAATCAAATTCATCTGTTATAGGATTCATCTGATTACTAAATTACCAACACTAAAGATAAACATTGGTTCATTTGCAACTTCACCTACTATCTTGCAATGGAAATAAAGGTGGCTAACAGAATTAGAAAAAATGGCCATTGGCCATGAAATGCATGAAGAAGAAAGGATTTATCTTTTGCACTTGTCCCTGTTGTCCTCAAGGAATAGGAGCTTTCCCATACGCTGTTTTTGCAAAATAGAACTTTCTCTTGCAATTGCAAATCATATAAAGTGGAAGGTAAAGAAGGTCCAAAGAGTAGAACTTGCAGCAGAAATTCTAGATGGAATCACTTTCTTGAAACAATGAAAGGCTAGACTCCATAGTTTCTCCTATGGGATGCAAAATAGGCTAAGGACCAATGAGTGAGGCCATTTAGACAATATCATAATTTATGCGCATTATCTCATTGTATGGCATTTTCTTGTATTTTCTAGGATGAATTATGCAAATAAATATAATACCAAATGTTCTTTTGTTCTCTTGTGTTTGTATGAAAGCACTCTGATTGTTTATTTTGTTGGTTTAAATCTTATATAAAATTGCATGGATAAGTTATCTAGATCCATAGCTTTAAAAGTTTCTGGCTTCATTTATTTTTTATTTTTTTTTCATTCCGGTGAAAAAAGTCTACTCATTTTATTTATAAAAGGAGTACTTATAAACAAATTAGCAGCCTTAAGCATGATATGAGTCAAACATAATGTTCCAGAGCATGTCTCCTAGATGTTTCCGAAAATAGTCTAGTGGATATCCATACAAATCTGCGAGGACAGTTCATAGAGAATCTGTACACTTCACTTGAGGATCGACAAAAATTTGTTGTCAAACTGTTCAAAAAGTGTAAAGCTCTATTACACCGTGAGGACTGTTTATCAGAAACAGTTACACCTCACCATCCATGTAGTCAGAAAAATGGTCTAGATGAGTTGTGGAGATCCCCTCCACAATATGCTCAAACTGTAGGACTCCTGGATCCAATTGAACCACATCCTTGACCAGTTGCTCCACTTCTGAATTCAGCTCTCTAAAGATTTGAGTGATGGAGATCCCGTGGAAAAGTGCAATCTTATCCTTGGTTTCTTTCATGCTTGCTTGATGCATTATACTTGTATTTTTGGAGCACTTTAGCCAACCTATGTTGATTTTGGGGTCATCATACATATCCAAATTGTTACACCCCAGATTCTCTAAAGTGTACCCTATATTTTTTTGCGAGATGTGACCACTCTGACGTGCCCAAAGTGTGATGATCTTTTTGTATGTGGCCATGACGGGATGATTTTGATGTACAAATGTTGTTTAGAGGTTACCTAGATCCCCTTAGGTGGACGGTCATGGCTTGTTCTTTTTAGTCCCCATTCTAAGGGTGCTTGGTTTTATTGCTCCGACTGTCTATCCCTTCAGAGTTGGTAACTCTTCTTTGATGTTGGGCATTTATGTCCTGGGTGTTAAATTTGACAACATCGACTCTCATTCTCCAATGAGAGGCCATATGGGCCACCCTGAGGCTAGCCAGGGAGATTTGGAGAATCAACCAGTCTTGTGAGGTATTGACAAAAGCCAGGGGGAACATACAACCTTTGTGAGTCAAACCAAAAGTCAGGACAAACGAGATGCTATATGATCTTGTGAGTCAAGATGTAAGTCTAATGCAAAAGTCAGGGGGAACATACAACCTTTGTGAGCATAGACAGTCTAGTGCAAAAGTCAGGGGGAACGTACAACCTCTGTGAGCATAGATAGAGCAGTGCAAAAGTCAGGGGGAACGTACAACCTCTGTGAGCCTAGTCAAGCCTTGTGAGCCATGAGCAAAAGTCAAGGCATCTAACAAAAGTTAGGTTGAACGTAAAATTCCTATGAGCTAGAAACAAACAACCTTCCTGATATTGCAAATGATGTAAATGTATTGATCTAGTGCGTTGGCACGTGTAACACTATCCACCATGAAGAAATTCGAATTGCCATGTATAAGAGTCAAGTTGAATGAGTTGTTAAACTCAAGTTGTAAAAGGTCAAGTTGTAAAAGTCGAGTTGCATAAGTTGCATGTTGCATGCATGCATTGCCAAGTCAAGGGCGAGTTGTAACTGAAGTCTCAAGTCTAGTTCTAAATTCGAACTAAGTCCAAGATCTATTTCAAGCTGAAGTCGAGTTATGAAAAAGCATGCAATCAAGTTTCTAATTCGAGCCCTCTCCCTCCTCTCCACTCCTTTATAAGTAGAGGTCGACCCTCATTCTTCACACAAGTTATGCAGCGTGAGGGTGAAAGGCAACGAGTGTTTTATCAAGTGCTGGTATATATCAGAGTAGGAGGCAGCAAGTGTTATATACAATGTTGACATATATATCAGTATAAACAAACAGTGAGTGCTTGTTTACATGGCTGGTGTATATCAGTATAAACAAGCAACAAGTGCTTGTTTACAGTGTTGATATATATCAGTATAGAAGGCAACAAACATGCACCAACAGGGCTGGTGTATATCAGTCCAGAATAGGCAACAAAGTAGCACCCAAGCAACCCATAGCTTCTTCCACAGTGCTGGTCTATAACAAAGATATTTATCAGCAAAGTATCTTAACATTCTACAGGTCATACAATCAGGTCTAGGTAATCTTGGCAAGCTCTTTAAGAGCAGAATTTCATGGTGGATTTTTTGTAAGTGATCAAACATTATCTTTGCAATAAAAGGAGATTGTTTGCTGGGGTTTTTCTCCCTGTATAGGGTTTCCCCAGGGTATATGTGTTGTTCATGTTTATGCTTGTGGATCTACATAGTTTTGTATTATTGAAATATATTAAGTTGGAACCAAAGTGTTGAAGAATTTAAATAAATATCCCGCATATTATATCAAGCTCGATAATTTAACATTGGGTAGGTATGTGGGCATTATGAGGTGGATCTACTAGGATACATGATTTACGGGGCCTCTAGCTACTCAATTATTATTTGCTTTGTAAAAAGTGATTGTGCTTTGTAAGGGTTGTTACACATGTGGTTTAGCACATCTTACTGACATGGACCATCTCTTATTCTTGTGTTTGTACCACACTTGGGCCTTCGGGGGCCATTCTACACATGATTGTCCATTTGCATATTTATTGAGGCAATATTACCTGCATAGCATGGATTTTGAGGCATTGGTCACCCTCTTCGAGGCACAAATGAGCCATTTTCACCTACATGGACATCCTCTACACTCGTCATGTGTCAAAAGGCAATACACCCCCATCCTTTGGCACCTTTTTACAGTGTTTTTGCTCATTAAAGGAGGCCGATTTCACTTTGGGGCACTTCAAGAGAACGTTGGGGCTTTTAAGAGCCTAATTTGATGACGTGGAGGTCACTTACAAGTCTTGGCACTTGATGGAGATGATTTGGCACTTACCCTTTGATGTGGATGCACTTTATGATCACTTTTGATGGCTAGATGAGCAAAATCGAAGGAAGCCGTCCACTTTTGAGGGTTTATTTTGGTTTGGGGTGGGACAGTGCTCCTTCTTGAGGTCAACATTGGAGCTTGAGTGGTCGAGGGATTTTTTCTTGCCACATTTTGAGGCCTCCCAAGTGATTTAAAAGTGGAAAGTTGTACCAAAAGGGCAAATTGGCCCTCTTAGAAGATTTTCGTCATTTTTGTTTTTGGGGGTGTTATGACTTGTTACCGACCAAACTAGCGGCCTCATCAAGGTCCCTCGAGGCACTAAGGTGGTACCACGTAGGACAAGTGCCCAACGTTACTGTGACACAAGTCCTTCCTTGTTCAAGCCCAACTCCTAGGCTAAAGGACTTTGGGAGGATTCCCTAACACAACAACTTCACTCAATTAAATAGACCAATGCCTTTAAGAATAATAAGATGAAGGTAGGAGTTAATTATTTAAGATAGCTGATTTGAAATGATATATAGCAAACCTAAATAATGCAGATCAACACACAAAACCCACGAGATAAATCAATAAAATATCGCAAAAGAGCGGTGAAAAGCCCTTACCATTTTCTTGGATCAAATCCTTGCTATTCCTCTTGCTAATGCAGCTGTTCTTAACTTATTCTTTGCTGTCCTAAGTTTCAGATCTGGAAAATGTGTTAGCCGAGCACAAAGCAACAAAAAAAAGCCTTTTGGAGGCCTCCCACAAGTGCTAAGCACCTTAGATCACTAGATTTGTGGGCTAAGAAGCTAGGGAAACAAGGGCAACAAGGTACTGATGATTTCCTATGCCCAAAGCTTCAGATTTGCATCAAATTTGTAATTTCGAGCGAGTTGGAAATCACTATGCAGATTTGGCGTTCAAATCCCCCTAGGGTCAAAACCTAGAAAATTATTCCAACAAGATAATAACCTTGCAATGGTTGGAAATTGCTTATTTTTATCCCATAAATTTAGATTTTCAATTATAAAACGAATCTGGAAAAATACAAGGGGTTTCTTAGGATAGATACTTACTTGACAGCCCCTTAGTGTGAGGTTATTGTTGGATCTGATGTAAACTCTGCTGTATTATACTGCAGATCTGCAAAAATTTCTCAAATACCCTCATAAAATATAAAATGAAATATAGAAAAGTAGAGGGTTAAATGGCCTTGGGGTAGAGATAACTCTAGAGACAAAATCCTGCAAAAGTTCTTCAAATACTCTTGTAAAATACAAAATTAATGTAAAAAAGTAGAGGGTTAAATGGTCTTGGGGTAGAGATAACTCTAGAGACAAAATCCCCAAGGGTTCACTAGCTATGAAAGATGAAATTTTAAGAGTAAGCTAGGATAAATATTTTTGTTTTTTTGTATTTTATGCTTTTTATGTTTTTTAGTTTTTAAAGCGGAATGATAAAAACAGATTTGTTTGGATTTTAAAGTAAAGATGGTTGAAGTAGTGAGGCTTACCTTGGCCTTACTCTTACCTCTAGAGAATTGGATTGCGATCACAACCCTTTCTAAGTTGGCCGCAGAATTTGGACTAGACGTTGGGTTTGGAGTTGAAGGACTATTGCCCCCAATCTAGTCTAGAATAGTTGAATTGCTTCCGGATCTTGCCAGGAAAGCTCCGCTAGTGTGATGGTCTCCAACTATTAGATCAACATGGATCTGAAATGAGATCTCCTCCTTGTTGAAGATACCCTCGATAAGGGTTTGTCCAACACTTGGATTTGAACCACTTGACACCACCAAAGGAGTAAATGAGACGAAGTCTAGACCTCTCCTTCCACGTGACTATGTAGCCCCTCGATGGATTGATCCAATATCCTTGCAAATAATATGGAAAGAACAATATCTACTTTATGAAACACTCTTACACTTAGCCAAGAAGAAAGAGCATAGAATAATCAATCCATGAAATGCACTAGAAAATAAAAGTTCTTATTGGATGGCATAAATGATCTCACAATTTGACAACAACGACCTTTTATAATTTTTCTTGTAATGGCTAGTTTCCCTCTCCCATTTAAAAAAATATTTTCTTGACTTGTCATCCTTGTTGATTTTCCGAACCTAGCACCAGGGTATTAATTCCAAGCAAAAACATTTACTAAATAATATCACAACTAGGTTACTCAACAATAAAATTAGCAGAAGCATAAACCAGAAACCAAACACATATTACACAAGAGATTTCAGTGGGAAAACTAGTTCTGAGTTCGATTTTATTAAATAAAATCCTGGGCTCTTGTCTTGGGATAATGGCCCATCAGAGGAATTACATTGCAACAATAGCTTAGCCCACTTGGTTGCTATCTCCTTGCTGCCCTTTTGCACACTTCCTGAACGTTGCCCACTCATTCACAAGTACATGAGCAAGAATCTCTCTTGCTCCTATGCACTCATTGTGTGCCTCTCACTCTCCTTAGATCTCCTTTTATAATTCCTTTAATGACTAAAACCCTAACCCTAGATCTCCAACGGTCAAGATTAGATCTTGCCCCTATGGGATCAACGATCGTGACTTAATATCTTGTTGAGATGACTTAAATCACTTAAGTCACTCAATTTTATAAAAGTCACTTTAAGTCATTAAATATAAAAATTACTTTATAAAGTTACTATCTAGAGAGTGTCACTCAGACACTTCTACATGCTAGGCACCACCAATGCAGAAGTACCTGTCCAAGCTACCCCAAAAACTAACACTCCCTGTTAGTGAGGAAGGTACTTTTGGAAGAGCCTTCTCCTGGATCAATCTCTGACCCCATCAAATTTGCGGCTGCTGTAGCTGCTCCCGCTAAACTGGAAGACCCTCCTGCTATCTCCGCTGCACTCTGATATGATCTACGATCCAAGATTCCCTTGGACCCCACTACAGGTTGTCCCAACACCCTGTACGTCATACCCTCCCTGATGCCAAGCCTCACTATTGCATCCTGGGTATCTGCTTCCTCTGAACGTAGTCCATCCTCGAACATAACTGAATATCCCATGTCCTCCAAGGCTGATATTGAGAGCAAATTTATCTTCAGCCTTGGGACATACATCACTCCTGCCACCTCTAGAGAAATTCCCGACTCTAGCTCGAATCTGACACATCCAACCCCCTTTACTGCATGCATGGTATGCATCCCACTCTTCACATAGTAGTATGAGTCTTTCTTCGAAACACTAAGGAACATTGATCTCATTCCTGTCAGATGGCGAGATGAGCCACTATCCACAATCCATCCTGACGTTGCCATCTCGACAACCTGTTGAAAACTCAATTTGACTTCCTGGACCTACTGCTTGGATCCTTTTCTGGGCTGCTCGGGGCCTTTCTGGGCGCTGCCCGACTATCTCAGCCTGCTGCCCAGGCTGCTTGCCCACTGCCCGAGGCTTCTGCTCGTTGCTCGGACAATTTTGGGGTTGCTTGAAATTTTTTGGGCACTCTTGGTTGCTGCCCGAAAAATTCTAGGCACTTTGCCCGCTGCCTGGGTGCTGCCCGGACCTGCTCAAACCTCTGATGGGTTGACCTGGGTTGCCCGACTGTCACAACCCCTCGTTGGATGACTTTTGGCCCTATCTGCTGCTGCTGTCCTGCGTGGCTGGTCGTACGTACCTATGCTTGGCTGCTACAATCTCTGCAGCTCCTACGCGGCCACCCTCGCACCTGCTACCAGAACTACGACCCCTGCGTCCACTTATCCTCTGACGACTGTTGGCTCTGATGGCGGCTGCCGTCCACACCTCCCGCGTGGTCCTGCTCCTCTAGTCGTCGCTTCACACACTCAACCGCTCGACCTACCTTTTGATCCGACCACTACAGTGTCCACTTGACCCTTCTTCGAACTGGCGGCTAACAACTGTTAGCTCCTACAACACCCTCGTGACCAGTTCACTCAACCGCTGCGAGAGATTTTTTTTTTTGCGGCTACCTTTTATGGCGACTGCCTCCCGCAGCCCATCCTCACAGATCCAAGCCTTTTATGGCGACTGCTTCCCACAGCCCATCCTCACAGATCCAATATGCCATCACCACCGATGGCTTCAACAACTATCTGTTACTGCCTTTTATCTGCCATTGGATCTCTAGAACACACGCCCTTCACTAGTCGGTGGCTCCACGCTGCTTGGCGACTGTCCTTTTTCTATCTGGCTCACAACTTACTCTTCACAGTGGGTTGCAATTTACAATACTGTCGGCTGTGCTCTAGTGGTCGACTCCTGCTGTTGTTCTAGTGGTCGACTCCTTTTCTAGTAGCTCGAATCTCACTCACACGGATCCTCCGGAAGCTCCCTGCAACTCACGCACTTATTTTGCCACAACTGCAGCTCAATACCCAACCTAATCTTTAACAACTCGACTACTCCAGTCGTCGATTTACTCACAGCCGTCACTTCAACAATTCGTATGACTTACGGATCAGTATAGTTCTCTTTTTTTTTTTTTGCAAATTAACTCCGCAGTTGCAAACTTTAAATTTTTTTTTTTCGTAGCCAAAAATCACGATCCTGTGCAAATCTGGTTTCCTCAGAGACTTGACTTTGATACCATGTTAATTTCTGTAACCTAACACCCGACAATTAACTCAAATAAAATCGCTTTATTAATTAACTGCATAGTTAGGTTATCGACTAGATAATAAGAAGAAACATTAAACCGGAAACCAATCACATTGCACATGAGATTTCGGGTAAAACCCCTGGAAAAACCCTTGCAGGAAAACCATATCTTTTATTATTATTGGGCTCCCTTCATGGAATAATGACCCTTCTGGGGAAATACAAATCAACAAATAGCCTAACCCAAGATCTTTCCTTCGATCTTGCTAGCTGCTATCTTCTTTGCTGCCCCTTTGTACCATTTCCTCGGCCCTTGCCCCTGCACACCTGAGTACTCACTCACTCTTTGTGTACCGTCACTATGTCTCATCCTCTGACCCAAGCTTCCTTTTATTACATTGAGTTAACCCTAAGTCCAAAACCTTAGATCTCCTCCAAAGTGATCAACTATTGAGATCTAATCTTGTGCTCACTTTAGATCTGACGGCTAGGACTTAATCGACTCTTCACTTAAGTTACTAATGCCAAAACTTAGGCATTTAACTTAATTAATTAAAAGATCATTCACTTTAATAAAAGACTCATAAAGGGAACTTCCTAAGGTTATCTGAGAGGTTATAAGGACGACTTCCATGTGCTTGACACAAGCCAACGTGGAAGTACCCGTCCGATGCTACAAACATCAACACTCCCTCTTAGCGAGGAAGGTACTTTTGCTCTCTGGAAGTGACTTTTTCTTTGCTATCTGATCTGCTACCATGGCTGCTCTCCAATCCACTTGATTGGTTGCTCCCTTTGACACAAAATCTATTCTTGCCACCTCGCTCGAACCCTGCTTCGAAGACCTTTCATTGGCTGCTCAGATCCCTACCCGGACCTTCTGTCCACTGCCCAGGCCTGCTGCTCGCTGCTCGCTGCTCGGGCCTGTTGCTCGCTGCTCGGACCCTTGCCTGAACCTGCCTGCAACCTTCTGTTGCTGCTCGACTAATCTTGGGCTGCCCAACTGCCCTGTCTGTCTGTTGGTTGCCTTGCTGGTAGTTGACTTGGCTGCCATTGGCGACTACTATCTCGGCTCGACCGACTGTTGTTGGTGGCTTCTGCAGCCTCTCCTGGCGGCTGTTGGTTGACTGCTTTGCTGGTTGGTTGACGATGCCTGCAACTGTTGTGGCGGCTGCCTTTACCCCACATCCGCCACCTCCAGTAGCCCTCACGACCCGCTCCTCTGGATCAACGTGCCCGCAGCTACTTAATCTTCAGCCGACGTCGACCTTTCCTCTCAGTTGCACTTCTGCCCAACCGCCTCACTTCTATGCCACCTTTCTTGTTGACTACCGACAATTATCCCATGCGGATCGGTCAATCCTTAGCTGTGTGGACTGTCCATTGGCCGCTGGCTCTTCCTCATCAACCTCCGTCGTCCGCTTCTCTCCTCGCACGGATCTCAACCGCCACTCCTCCAGCACGCTTGCTTGCTGCGGCTGTGCCCACGACCACACAACTCGACAACTACCTCTGTCAGCGGCTACCGGCAATAGCCCGAGATCCAACTCCTGCTCGGCTCTGCCACAAAGTTTTATGCCTAGCCGTCGCCCTCTCGGCTTTGCCACAAAGTTCTACGCCTAGCCGTTGCCCTCTCGGTCTTCTTCCCGCGTCATTCGCCTTTTTTTTTTCCAGCTGCAACTACACTTGCAACACCTAATCGAATGTCTCTTCATTGCTTGGCAGCTGTACTTTCCACATAGCCCAGTCGACGGCTCAGTTGTTGGCTGCTTCCACAACAATTCTTGTTGCATAGATTGATCGATCCACTCAAACCTGCAAACGTATAGCCGTACGACAACAGTTGTATGTACGGCCTGTACAATCACCTTTTTTTAATTTTAAATTTATTTATGGGTTTTCACTCTTTACCTTTTGCAACCTAAAAAAAATTTTCCCGCAGAATACTGCTCTTGTGCAAATCTGGCCTCCCTGTCAGAGTCTAGGCTCTGATACCATGTTAATTTCTGTAACCTAGCACCTGACAATTAACTCAAATAAAATTGCTTTATTAATTAATTGCATAGCTAGGTTATCAACAAAATAATAAGCGGAAGCATTAAACCAAAAACCAATCACATTGCACATGAGATTTCGGGAAAACCCTTGAAAAACTCTCGCGGGAAAACCATATCTTTTATTAATATTGGGCTTCCTTCCTGGGATAATGGCCCTTTTGAAGAAATACAAATCAACAAATAGCTTAGCCCAATATCTGTCCTTCGATCTTGCTGGTTGCTATCTTCCTTGCTGCCCCTTTGTACCCTTTCCTTGGCCCCTGCCTGTGCACACCTGAATGCCCACTCACTCTTTGTGTCCCATCACTGTGTCTCATCCTCTCACCTAGGTTGTCTTTTATTACATTGAGTTAACCCTAAGCCCAAAACCCTAGATCTCTTCCAAAGTGATCAACGGTTGAGATCTAATCTCACGTTCATTTTAGATCTGACGGCTAGGACTTAATCAACTCTTCACTAGCTTAGGCATTTAACTTAATTAATTAAAAGATCATTTACTTTAATAAAAGACTCATAAAGTGAACTTCCTAAGGTTATCTGAGAGGTTACAAGGATGACTTCCACGTGCTAGACAGAAGTCAACGTGGAAGTACCTGTTCGATGTTACAAACATCAACAATCCACAACCTGGATACTAAGTCATGATAATAAAAACAACTTTTTACAATAAAATTCCCCCATAGGGATTCAGTTTGACCAAAGAGGCAACGTCCGACTCCATGAAGCTAACAACTAGTACAAATGAACCAGTTTAATGAAGTGAGAGCCGATTAAATAATTGCATGCTCAACGACTAAGAGGCTTTGACCCAACAACTCACTCTAAACTGCTCCATGACTACGATATTTAGAAAGTGTGCCCAATGTATGAGTCGATTTAATTTTTTTAATGGAGGTCGATTTTTCCATCGTTCCATTTTATAACTGTTAGAATTTAAGGGAAAAACAGTAGGCTAGCTAGAAACAAAAATATTTTTATAAATTTCAAATCATCAGCTACTGTAATTTAGGATCAGCAAAAACATTAAAATTTCTGATACATAACCTAATAGCATTAATGAGTAAGTAACATACATAACACAGATATGAGTATTACCTTATCTGTAACAAAGAACTAAGGTACCTGATTTGCTATTGTTGCCTTCCTCCAATGTATGCTCAGAAAAACTTAGTAAATCATGGATCAAACCCTCAGGGTAGATCTCCTCATGGACATAGGGATAATACCAAGAAGGACTATTAGGTTAAGCAATCAAAACTCAACAAGCTGGAAAAGGTTAAGAACACAGTCCAAGTATTAGGCTGGAAAACAATTCACTGTCATACATAGGGCTGAAAAATAAACCCACAATCAACCTTAGGATGATTTAACACTTTCAAACCAATGCTAGACACGGATGTACCCTTCAAGCAGAGGTAAATATCAACAGTTCAATATCATGCCCAACAGTCCACTCATTGAACATAGATACCAAGGAAGCTGACAGAAATGAGCAAGTCGGCACCACAAACCAAAAAGACAGGACAAGCAGACTAGCAAGGTGGCACCAACAAACTAGCAAAGCGACACAAGTAAAACCAGCAAGGCAGCACCGGAGAACCAATCAATAGGCAAGAAATAGGCCAGCGACAAGCTCCAACAGTCACAACTGTCTAAGATGAACCCACGATAAGCAGGAGAAGATACAAACAGACCAGCGACAAGCTCCAGAAAAAATCAGCTTGCAGGGATAGACCCACGACAGGCTGAGACACTCAAGAGAGAGTTGAGAAAACCCTTGTAAACCTGTTCAGAAAAAACCACAACAAACCTCAGTCTCAACGTCAGCTTAGAGGAGAAAGATCATATGATCAAGTGTGCCAAGCGAGGGGGAGACGACTCCTTTATATAGTTTTAGGTAGGTAAGATAGGGTTAATACATTAACCATTTAGAGTCCACTTGACATAGCTTTAGGGTTAGGTTAACCCCTAAAATAATAAACCAATTAAAACGTCATGTGGTAAGTCCAATAGACCAAGTCAACAAAGTAATTAAATCGAAGAGGAGGGTTTCATAAACATGGCGATCAACTCTCTTTAGGAAAAGGTAAAGTCCAAAAATATAAAATCAAATCAGCGTAAACTTAGGAGGGTAATAACTCAATAAAGGGGTTTCATAAACAATAAGACAAAGTCAAAAGTCAAGTCCTTCTTTAATGGTAGTTTGTCCACAAGAGTCCCACGATATAGATTATAAGCTTTATAATCCCAGCATATGAGGAAGGCTGATGATGTGATCATGCCTTTCTTCTTAACTGCTCCTAGGTCACATGGACCATCTCGGGAGAGAATAAAGTCACACATCATCTCGGCTTGGTACTCAGACCAAGAATCTGCTTGGTCCTAGACCAGGAAACCCAGAACACATCTGGGGGCCCTAGATCACAACTAGGGTCTTAACCACCAAGGATCAATCCAAGTGCTAAGCAAGGATTCCCTGGAACACATCCAGGGGCCCTAGAACACATCTAGGGACTTACATCATCAAAACTGCTTGGTCCCTGACCAAGAACCCCAACAATACACTGGGGGCCCAACTAGGGTCTTTTGCCATGGCTCTAACTGCTTGTTCCCAGACCAAGAACCCCAGGAGTGTACTGGGGGCCCTAGATCACAACTAGGGTCTTTGCCATCCTCCCAGATAATGGCTCTTGCAACTGCATTAATTTTAACACTCCCTCTCAGCAAGAGAGGCATTCTCAGCAACACCGAGCTTGTCTCAAAAGTATACAAACTTTGTCAACGACAGGGGCTTGGTCAAAATATCTGCAGTTTGTTCCGCAGTCGGAACATACTGAATACTGAGAATGTTCTTCTGCACCATGTCTTGAACATAGTGATATCTCATCTCAATGTGTTTCGATCTGTCATGAAACACATGATTCTCGAAGAGCTTTATACAACTCTAGTTATCACAGTGAATTACTGTGGGTTCCAACTCAACAGTGAACAAATCTGAGAGTAGCTTTCTGAGCCGCATTGCTTCTCTACTAGCAACACTGGCAACAATCTATTTTGCCTTTGCAGTGCTTTGGGCTATGGTGCCCCACTTCCTACTGGACTAGGAGATCATAGCTGAACCCAAACTGAAACAATATCCGGAAGTGCTCTTTCGGTCCACTGTACTGCCCATCCAATCTGAATCTGAATAGCCATGAAGCATTACACCGCCACTAGAAGTGTATATGAGCCCATAAGCTATAGTCCCCTAGACATATCTGAGAATATGCTTAGCAACAACCATATGAATGTGTTTTGGATCACACATAAACTGACTGAGGGCATTCACTGCATAACAAATGTTCGGTCTAGTGTGTACTAGATACATCAAGGATCCAATAATCTGACGATATACTGTAGGGTCTTCTGGATTTGAACTTGTAGCTTGATCATGTAACTTCTTCAGGTTAGAAATCATAGGTGTGGTCATGGACTTACAGTCCAGCATCCCAAATTTGCAAAGCACATCAACTGCATACTTACCTTGTGAGAGAAAGATCTCACCAGGTTTCTGCCACACCTCTAAACCAAGAAAGTAATGCATAAGACCCAAGTCCTTCATTTCAAACTCTGTTGACAACTCCCCCTTAGTCTGAGCTATCAAATGTTCCTCTCCAGTAAGGAACAAATCATCCACATATAAAACCAAGATAACAGGATGATTCTTCACAACCTTTATATAAAGGTTAGGATCTGCTATACTCTTAGAGAACCCAAGACTTTGAAGAAAACTGTCAATTCTTCCATACCAAGCTCTCAGAGCCTGTTTCAATCCATACAAGGCTTTCTTGAGTTTAAAGACATGGGATTCCTTCCCATGGATCACAAAACCCTCAGGTTGCTCGATATAAACCTCTTGCCCAACTTCACCATTAAGAAAGGCAGTCTTAACATCCATTTGGTGAAGTTCCCAATATAAAGCTGAAGCAAGAGAAATGATAACTCTGATAGAGGTGTACCTGGCAATAGGTGCAAAAATCTCATCATAATCAATTCCTTCTTTCTGAGAGAAACCACCAGTCACAAATCTAGCTTTGAATTTTTCAACACTGCCATCTGCTGCATGCTTTATTTTGTAAATCCATTTAGAAGCCACTACTGATTTTACTTGTGGTCTTGGGATCACTTCCCATACATCATTCTTCAATATTGACTTGTATTCTTCTACCATGGAACCCTTCCACACTTTATGCTTGGCAGCCCCATCAAAAGTGGAAGGTTCTGAGTCAATCACAAGATTCAATTGAGTTATAAAACCTGAGTACTTATCTAGCTTCTCGCTTTCTTTGAAAGTACCTTTAGGTGCTGCGTGCTTTTCTGCTTCCTTTAAAATTTTACGGCACCAAGCTGGCTTCCTTTTGACATGAGGTTTCTTTGGCCTCCTCCCTTCGCTCATCTAAAAGTTGTGAATATGAAGGCTCTGAAGATGGAGCTTCCTGCTCCTCTGTATCACAGGGAAGCTCTTTAGAACGACGAAAGGCAGCTTCCTCATGGAAGGTCACATCTCTATTGACCTCTATATATTTTTTCCTTGGCACATAGATTCGATATGCTTTTGAGGTCTCATTGTACCACACAAAATGCCTTTCTTTCCAGAGGGCTCTAATTTAGTCCTCTTTTCTTTTGGTACATGAATGTAGACAGGACCCTAGTGGAAAAACTCAGCAATGACAAAAAATCGGCAAGGGTCCTGAAAACATCGGCTCGGAAAAAATCGGCAAAAAAATCAGAAAAAATTGGAAAAACTTGGCAAACATTAAAAAATACATAATTTATTCATTTTTTTCAAAATTTTAAACATTTTTCAATATATAAAGCAACAACAACATCATATAAACAGATAGGCACATAAATACGGAGAAATAACCGATATATAACATGTGGGCCTAATGGTTAAGAACATGTGTTTCCTCTTAAGAGGTCACAGGTTCAAATCCAGAGGGGGGTAGGGTATGTATACCTTCGTAGACTTTACCAGTCAAATTGCTGGGCGGAGGGGGTTCCCTTGTCCCACAAACAAGGGGGTCTCATACACCAATTTGGTGTGCTGGCTTGGCCGTGACCTTAAAAAATAGATTATTATTATTATTACTATATAGTGGATGCCAAACAAAAACCGATGCATCAAAGTCATTACTGAAAGACTGAAATCAATACAAAATGACATCAATGATCACATATATAAATGTATATGTCCCGAAACTAACAACTAGCAATATGGTATCAAATTATCAATGCCCTCTCCCCCTTTTACAGGATAAAATCAGGGGTTGTTTGCCAGGCCTTGAACTAGAGGCAGAAGGTCCTGGTCGAACATCAATGCTGGATGGAGGACTAGCAACTCCAATATGTGTAGAAAGTGGTGTTCCACTTTCAACTAGCTCATCATCATCCATGGTGTATGGATGAATCTCCTCCTCGTCCTCATCCCTGTCCTCGTCCTCCTCCTCATCCTCCTGCTGGTGCTGTTGCTCCTGGTCCCCTTCCTCTAACCATGCAGGTGCCTCATCCAAGAGAGGCACCTCAATCTCCACCCTCCACTTAGACAATATATCAATATTGTCCAAAGAAATGGCATTCACTTCTGGCTCTTTCTCTATTTGCCTCATCCAAAGTCAGAGATTGTAGTGGACGTACACCAAGTCATTAAGACGTGGGAATGCCAACCTGTAAGAGGGTCATAAAAGACTTGATGAGTGTTGAGGGTTATAAATTTAAATTACAATAAATGTAATTGACTAATTGCTTTGTTAAAGTTCTAAGTTCTAACTTTTAACCTGTTACGTCTTTTGGAATGTATTTTGTCAAAAATATTCCAATTGCGCTCACAACCCGAAGAGCTACAGGTTTGACTGAGTATTCTAATGGCAATTTTTCGTAAATTTGGTGCTTTTGTGCCATAGTTCCTCCACCAAACATCTGCAATAAATAAGAAAGAAAGAACACATTTAAATTTTAAACAATGAACATAATCAACTTTCAAATAAAAATTTAAATTTTGAAATTTAAAATACATAATTGAATTTTATAAATCTAATGACTTACGTGGCCTCAAACGGGTCCTTAGCTTGACTGCATCTTCAAAGCCAAATAATCCAGCACATTCTCTATACATCTCTATCTCGCGATTTATTTCATTGCGGATGTTAGCATCAGGTACCATCCTTCGAAGACAAGTAAAGAGGCCATCCATCACCTCGTCATCAAATTCAAAGTTGCATTTGTAGGAAAATGCAGGGTTGAGGAAAAGCGCTGCTGCATGAATGAGTCGATGGAGCATTCCGGTCCACCGACTATCAATCAAATCCCATATCATCATCTGTCTGTTGAACCTAGGGGTACCCTTTCCCTCATAATAAGCTCGGATAGATTCTTTGCCTTATCCATGGCCTCATACAAATAGCCCATTACGGGCTTATCGCCATCAACCAATCTCAGAACCTTTACCAAAGGTTTAGCAACCGAGCAAACTTCTTCTACTCCTTCCCAAAAAGAGTCACTGTACACCAATCTAGCAATGGCTCTACCATCCTCTCGCCTGCAATATTTGCAATCACGCCACTCACCAAAAACAAACGTTTGCTTCAACTCACACTGACATTGAAGCAAAGACTGAAGGGTGAGGAAATGTGTCACAAAACGTGCGACTGCCAGTCGTCGCAACTCCCTATCTTTGGTGTATGTCCTCATGAGGTTGAGAACAAAAGCATGGTTATATATGTACTTAGGGATGCTCTTCGCCTGATCAATCACCTCCTTGACGAAGGGAATTTCCCCACATCCTCAAGCGTCAAATCAATGCAGTGTGCAGCGCATGGAGTCCAAAACACTGTGCCATGCCTCTCCATAAGCATCCTACCAACAACCACATAATTAGCTGCATTATCTGTCACGATTTGCACCACATGGTGTGCACCAATCTCCTCGATGAACCTATGCAACAACTCACATAATAATGCTACATCTTTCACATGTGCGGATGCATCAACTGATTTTATGAACATGGAACCTTTAGGACAATGTACCAAGAAATTGAGAAGGGTCCTACCCTTCCCATCTGTCCATCCATCAGACATCACTGTGCACCCAGAGCTTTCCCACGATTCCTTGAACTCCCCC
>JASDQU010102070.1:28100-55728 GCA_032191745.1 Picea mariana | reverse complement strand
GTTTAATTATTTAATTAATTAATTATTTTTGAGCAATAATTGTAAAAACTAGGTCTTTGGACTTTTGATAGGGGTATTTGTGCTCAAAAGAAATGGAATAGCACCCCCTACATCCATGGACCAAGTTTCAACTCAGTCGGACAACTTTAGCCATGGGTTTGTCCACCCGGAGTGTTAGTCAGTCTAAAACAACAATTTTAATTGCTAAAGTCCAAACATGGCAAAAATGTAAATTTGTAATAATGAGTTAGGAGGATGTAAAATGGTGAATAATAGTTAGAGAGAGACCCCCTAAGCATAACATAACCCTCCCAACCTTTTCCAACCTCTTCTAACCCTTTACACCCTCTTTTCACTCAAAAGTTACGCCCCCCTAGGGGGATTGACGTTTTTCCTTGGTGGTGGACGTTGTGACTTAAATGGGGCCCCCTCTCATGATTTATGACTCCCTTTAACCCCCACATCACCTCCTAGGGTGATCCCACTACCATTATCTCATTAATCCCCCTCCATTCCTTGCATTTCCCCCTTTTGCTGCGCTCTCCAAGGAGAGTTACGCCCCCCTCTTGTGGTTCTCCAAGAAAAATCGTTTTTAATTGTTGGGGTCTCTTCCTCTCCCTTGGTATGAATCCCATAGCCTTCCCACTTGACTTTTGTGTGATCCCAACACTCTCACACCATTTTACACCCTAGATCTAAGATCTAAACCCTAGATGGTGTGCCCTAGCCTTGAGATCTACTCTTATGCTTGGTGGTGGACACTTGGCATTGATCCAAGAGAGGTAGGTTTGCCTCTCCAAGTATAAATAGATCCCTTTCCTCACTCCCAAGATACCATATCTTGAGCTATTGTTATGCTACTTGATTTTTTCACTCTCTCTCTCTCTCTTTTTCATTCATCATTTTCATTCTCTTGCTCTTTAGGGTTTTGGAGATAGTTTTCTCCAAGATACTTCTTCTTGAGTAATAAAGAGAAAACTTTGGAAGATTATTGGAAGAGTTATGCACATGCTTCTTCTTGCCATACACAAGGTAAACTTGTTCTAAAATTTTGTTTGGTGATTCCATCTTTGGATCCTAAGGTAAAATGTTATTTGGGTAGATCTAGTAATGCACATGCTTGTAGATCTATGTATCTTGATATGCTAGATAAGATTGAAATGTCATCTTATTAGTATATGCAACATATTGTCTATTGTATGCCATCATTGTTCAAGGTTTTTGTAGGTTTAGCTTCAAGGGTTTCATTGGGACAACCTCAAGTAAGAAGGCTCCCTTGAGACACATTCAAACTCTATTCCTTTCTCACTCTTACTCTTCTTCTATATTGCTGTTCATTCCATCAATATTTCAGCTAGCATAGCTTAGTAAGATAGGTCATTTCAATCAAAATTTATAAATTTTTCTTAAGAAAAATTTTTGCCCTAAAAAGACAAAAGTTTTTCTTCACTATATTGGTTGTGTGTAGTATTTCCAGTAAGAATACCTTGTTGGTTTTTGCAGGTTCAGATCTAGTTGAGAGGGGTTTTGGCTACCAAAAGGCATCCACAGAACACTCAAAGACCCCCCAAAGGGATCGGTAGCTATTTCTCAACCTCCTTTTTCAATTTTTTAAGCATTTTAAGTCATTTCTTCTCCTTCTTGCTTGCTTGTAGTGGCTCATAGTTGTGGGAGAAGGAGTGGTACGGCCTCCTCCCACGTGTGAGCTCTTGGGTAGCTTAGATCTAGCTTAGATCTTGTTTATTTGACATTTTTTCCCCTTTTTGAGCTAGGACATGAGGGTTTGTGAGATAAAGGGTATCTCCCAAACCCTAGGACGTGGGGTAGGGTTTGCTTGTTTGCTTCTTGGTTTGCTTGTTTGCCTTTTTCTTTTTGCTTGCTTCTTGCTTGTTTCTTGGTTTGCGTTTCTCTCTCTTGCTTTATCTTCTTCGCTTGCTTGTTTCTTTCCTTTTTCATTAATCTCAATTAATAAACAAGCTAATTTAATTGCCTACCTATTTGGGAGAGGAATACCCCAAAGGGTTAGGTTAGGGTTTTAATATGTGATTATGATCTAAATGCTTAATGTTATAATTGTTCTAGATCTAGATCTAAGACACTTAATAATTCTCTAGCTTAAGCCTATTGGGCTTCATAATCAACTTAACTAGATCTCATGCATGCTTAGGTTATTTCAAGTCTTTATCTCTATGTTTCATGCTTAGATCTATAATCTTTGATGTTTAAATGCTTCAATAAGTAGATGGTGTTCTTCTTCATTGCATAGATCTCTTAATGCCATATGCTTGAGGTAACTTGTTTCTAAGTTGATAAGTAGGCAACATCTAAATCTTCTTCTTTTTCACACTCATTGCTCTTGAATATGATATAAGTGTGATGCTTCTTTTCTATTGGTTGGCAAGTTTTCTTGCCCTTGTTATTTTCTCAAGCTATCTAATTGTGAAATCAAGTGACATATACATGTGTTAATGCTCTTAATCTCATAACTAAATCAACACATCTTTAAGGCTGAATTGAGTTTCGGCCAAGTCGCTAAATCACTATTTAAAAGTGTCATAAAACTCTTAAAACACTCAAAAACACTCCTAAAAGTCTACCTAACTTATATATAAACTTAATAGACTCTTTAGGGTACCTTAGAGCACCATCTTCACCATCTAAAATGGGACTTGAGGAAAACAACGGAGGATGTAGGCAGGGGACTGTCTCACGGCGCACAGGATGTGTCCTCTCCGGGAAGTACTCTTGTTTTGGGCTGACCTGTGAAGCTAGAGTGGCAACACTTATTGAGCATCCGACAGTTATTTGGAAATAGGAGGAGGAGGCTTTGGTGAAAGCTTAATACAATTTGATAACCTTAAGAAGCTTAGCAACTCAACCCTGGATCTAAATTTCTAAAATACTTGTGGGTTTAATAATTAAGAGTGGTTGATCTTCATCCTTGATACTTGTGCTTAACTTTATAAATCTTCCTCTTGATGTATTGATGATGATGATCTTAATGCTTTGATGATAATGTTATATGATGCTTTAATCCTTTTTATATCCTGCACAAACACAAATAAATAAAGTGGTTAGCTTACTTGTTGTATCTTAACATTCTTTAAATTGTAAAACTTGTATTTAATATATTTTTGATCAAGTTATTCTTTCGTAAACAATATTGTAATCTATTTGTAACGAACAACCCTTTAACTTAGTTGACCCCTTGCCCAATCTTAGGCACTAGTCTTAGTTGCCCTAGGAAAGGTCTTGCTTAACATCCTAACCTTTGCATCTTGCATTTGTTGCTTGTGCATCTTAGGATTAGAATCCCCCCAAGCCTTAACAAATTAAAACTAACTCCTAGAACTTAACTCTAAAACTAATCTAGAAACTAGGGACTACCCCCCTTGGCTTCCCTAGGAGTGAGCCTAGACGGAAGAGGTTCTGGTCAAAGTGACAGTGTGGGCTGTGAACCTAGGCATTGTGCCTCCAAGGACACACTAAGTGAGCCAGACTTAGCTCACGTTTGCAAGTGTGTATAAGGACGACAACAGAGATCTAGAGGGTTAAGAGCCAGTGTGTCATATTTGGTTAGCATTCAGATAATTGACCTAGATTGAGCATTTGTGTAAGCCTGTTAGTACCATTTTCGTTCCTATCAAAGAAATGAGGATTTGACGAAGTGGTCAGGTCGAGATTGGGCAAGTTAGTTGTTGAAAATGAGCTTCCAGAGCCCCTGAAATAGTCGAGAGTCAAATTATCCTAAGGCAGATGGAAGAATACAACAAAAAATACATGCCCTTGTGCGCATAATTTCTTTTGTTGCAAAAATTAAGCCCTCGGGGCTTGTCGTAGTCCAAAAGGGGCTTGTCGTAGTTCAAAGGTGCTTGTCGCAGTTCAAAGGTGCTTGTCTTGGTCCAAAGGGAGCTTGTTAGAGTCAAAAGGGGCTTGTCGCAGTCAACAAGGGCTTATCGCACATCAAAAGAACTTGAGCACCCATAGCCCTGAGGCTTATCATGAGACCGTCGCATAAAACCAAGCGCCAATAACTTTCGGGACCCCGACAAATCGAACGGATGCAGGCAAGGAAGATCAACGACCAACATGTGGTTCCAGAGTCCCCTCGTCGTAGTCCAGTTTGAAGCCTAAGCCTTGAACACTCTGATGGGGACCCCTTCGATCAACGACCCAGATTTAATGAAGCACGACCCCCGATCAATGGTTTAGATTTGATCTTAGATCTCGCAGTCTCTCGGCAAGATGTCATGTCTGTTTGTCACATCAGCGCCCGTGCGAAATAGTGAGAAGGCACCACGTGTCCAGGGTGACGCCAGCATGATAAAGTTCATGCCTTAGTCGATTTTTTGCTCTTGGTCGAGCTAGATTGACGACCCTCACGCGTTGTCAGACTTCCCCTCGCAACCCCAGATCAACGGTTAGGATTCAAGCTCAGAGTCCACTCGTCGAAGTTCTGTTTGAACTTTGTAACCCCTTCCCCGAAGACTCTGATAGAGCACCTTTGATGGATAACCCAGATCTCATCGCGCCATCAACCGTGTCCCAAGAGATCAACGGCTCAGATTTGATCGATTGATCTCGCAACCCCCTAGCCAAGTGTCACGTTAGCGCGCCAACGAAGCACTATCAGAGCCTGCCACGTGTACATGTGGAATCCGCCTCCTGCATGGGTAAAAACCTCAAATATGGGTGACATGTGTCCTACCTGTCCGCCACATCAACGCCAACATGGGACAGTGAAAATCTGCCACATGTCCATGGTGACGTCAGCTTGATCATTTTTTCCTTAGCCGAATTTTGCTTACAATCGTATCTAGATCAACAACTCTCATGCGTCATCGGATTTCCCCTGGCGGTTGCAGATCGACGGTTGAGATTTGCCCTCAGAGTCCCCTAGTCGGAGTCTCGTTTGCAACCCAAACCCCGAGGACTCCGAGGGGCACCCCTGATGAACAACCCAGATATTTCCAGACCTTGTTTCAAGTGGGGCTGATTAACGGTCTAAATTTGCTCTCAGGTATCAAAACCTCATGGCTAGCTGTCACGACAACTTGCCAGCAGAGCACTGTCAGGGCCAATGAGAGAATGCCACGTGGACACGAGGAACTTACCAGATGCACATGTCAACACACCAAAAAAGGGTGACATGTGTCTCGTTCTCCTGTCGCGTCAGCGCCATCATGGGCCAATAGAAAATCATCGCTTATCCAGCGTGACGTCAGCATGATTGGGTCAATGCCTTAACCGTTTCTGCCTTTGAGTCAAGCCCATATCAATGACTCTCTTGGTTTCGATGAAACATTAATGATGGAGATCATCTTGGACGTCGTCGGCAGTGAAACGCGATGAACGTTCCCCGACATGGGTTATCCCCGATCGCCTAGACGATGACGTCGTTAAAGAGAGGGCAGGTTTAGCAGATTAACGACCCGGATCGGATTGTGTTCCAGATCGACGGTTCATGTTCAATTTTAAAAATCAAGGCATTTTAGGCTATCGACCCACATATTAATGGCCTAGATTTGATCAGGTCCGAGATGGAAGGCTCATATTCACTGCAAGATGGATGGCTGAGATTTGATCACAACTATTCCTCGATTGCCGACGCCTCATCGCCGATACACCAAGTGTCTGGGCTGTCTTCCAACAACATAAAGTTCCATTTTTAAAGATCAACGGTCGAGATTTATCATTGAGATCGATCCGACGACTGTTGAGTCTCAAGCCTGTGTAGTTTTAATTTCGAGTTGCTGCAGCGAGGTAAATGATTACGGGCATATTTTCAGGGACATGGTGCGATCGATATCTAGGCCTGCAAATCTCCAGCTACTCCATGATCTTTCTTTATAACAAAATTTCATCCAAGCGAAGGTAAACCAGATTTTACCAGGAGGAAAACCGCTCAAGAATCAAGAAGCTGGAAACAATTTCAAGAAGCGGTCTGAGGGCATGAGCGAGGAATAAAAGACGAGGAAGACACCCATTGTCAAGGTCGACTCTTTGGGGAGTTAAAGAGTTTCTTGTAACCAGAGTTGTTCGACCACATAAACCTTGAGCACAGTCAATTGATAAATGCAACAGGCACTAGAGATTCATTCCTTGCGTTTAATTTTGAGTTTGTGATTCCTCTCTACAATATTTCTTTTCTTGTAAAGCATCTCCTCCCATTATGGCTTTTCTTGTATCAGATCTGATATATAAAAGCTCAAGCAACAGACTATTCACCATATTTAGTGTTACTGTGTGATGTCTAGTTATGATATAGAGCTAATTTCCTCTGAATGTATGACCAGTTCTTGTCATTTCTTTGTGCATTTGAATGATAGGTAGAGGGTATATACATTTATTTAGATGCATGAAGATGTTAACTGTTTGAAGCATGCTTTATTGATCTGTATACATCTGTTAGAGCTGTTGAATTCTTAATTGCTTAACATGTTATTCTTTTCCATAGGCTACAAGATTTATTCTTAGCAATGCCCTATATGTTTATTTTTTATTTATTTTTCTTCGATTCCCCATTTCATCCTACTTTCAAGCTTGATTGTCTGAAACATTTTTGGACAAATGCCTTTGATAGTTGAGAGCATTTGTCAGATGAACTGAGAATTGTTTGAGGTCCTATAATTTCAAAAGAAAGAGAGAGAGAGAAAGAGGGAAAAACTTTCCAAATATTGCACAATTATTTACCACAAATTTGGCCTTAAGATTCATCCCGAGTCTTGGCCACTGGGGTGCCTCGGCATTGTTCCAATAACAACCTGGAACATCTCGAGGGATAACTGAGCCAATGGTTGGTTCCCATGAAAGGCATGTACAAGACTGATGTAGTGGTGGTTTTTGCTTCAGAGACAGAGTTAGCGCAATTTTCCATGGATTAGAAAGAGATTGCTATGTTTAGCAGGTTTCCTATTTTTTAGGAGATAGTGTCTGTTCAATTTTCAATGAGCTATGGCTCATGCATTTAATTAAATTTTCTGTTTAGATTTTACTTGAACCATAACTACTGCAGCAAACCAAGATCAGAAGAAGAATAACCATGCATAAGAACACACGAAGTATCCTGGGAAACCCTTCTCAACAAGGGAAGAAAACGCAGCCAATCCTTTGCTATATTCTTCAAGAGAAAGACCTCCCACACCATCACCAAATCTAGCACACAAAAGGGTGCTGTAATTTTCATAATTTCAGACCACAACTTCTGAAATTATGAGATGACACAATGTTAAGTGTGTTTCCTCAATGGGGAGTCACCTTTATTTATATAAGACTTATCACATCAAATGATGTGTCTATTGGCACAATAGGGTCGACCTCAATAACTCAAAATATAATTAATAATTACCATATTAATTATCTTTTACATTATGGTGGGGCTGACTTGTACCCTTTACATCACAAGTAGGATTACAGGTAAGTCTGACTCTTAGACAATATAGCAAGGGATCTCATACACCCACTAGTGCTCAACCACTAGGGGCACATCCATCTGTGCTTAGCCACAGGGATGTCCACATCTCTATCTCACTGCGTCTCACAGGAGAATCACACTCACTAGTGCTCAGCCACTAGGATCACATTCACCTGTGCTCAACCACAGGTACGTCCAACTCAACAGATCTCTTTCTCACTGCGTTAGACAGGAGAATCATTTGGAGTATCACATCATCTCAACTCTTTTCACATAGGAGGCCAATACATCGTTTCATCATCACATTCACTTGTGCTCAACCACAAGCACTTCCAACTCGACAGATCTCTTTCTCACTGCGTTACACAAGAGAATCATCTAGAGTATCACATCATCTCAACTCTTTGCATAGAGGAGAACAGTAAACCCATCACATGGGCTCCTTCCCTTCTTAGGGGCACACAACGTTCCATCTTCGTCTCAGAGAGGAACCACACACCCAGCTCATGGGCACACCCAGCTCATGGGCTTCCTCACCCCACACAGGGGCACACAACATTCCTTCTCCGTCTCAGAGAGGAACCACACACCCAACTCATGGGCTTTCTCTCAGGTCAACTCACTTAGTCTGTGTCCTGGAGGATGTCTCACACAATTGTAATCATCAACGGTGTCCACAGACTCGCATGTCTAATTTGAGCATACAATATTGATTCTAGTGACATTATGAGCCCGATGACGATTTTTCAGGTGACACACAGGCACTTTGCTATTTTTAGCAAGTTGAGTTCCAAGGTTCAGATTAGGATTCTGAGCTTACAATATTGATCCTAGTGACATTCTGAGTCCAGTGAGCCCTTTTCGGGATGACATGCGAGTACTTTCTATTTTTAGCAAGTGGAGATCGCAGGGTCGGATTGTGATTTTGATGAACATATTTTCACTGACTTTCGAGGACTTTCTATTTTTAGACATGCAACAGTTAGCAGTGGTCTCCTGGTGGTCTTAGACATATTTGGCGTTTTCCTATTTTTTAGGGCTTGTTATCCTCCATTTCTAGGGATGACTAAGGAGATGATGTGTCGAGCTCCTCAGGTTGTAGAGTATCGAGAGATGGATTGATCGACAGTGTCCACAGACTAGCAGGCAGAGCCCCACATCACACCACTCATCACCTCGCGATCGATGGCTGCACCATTCACCACACCAACTTGGCTCACAGAGGACAACAAGTCTTGCTTCATGAGGTAATGAGCCCGGTGTTGTGGTAAGTGTCATTTTAATAAATGAAGCATTTGAATATGTTGCAAAGGGTTCTTCCTTTATTTTGAAAATGTTTGTTTGGAAATTATGCTCTTTGCCTTATTTCACCTTGGTGGTTGACATTGTTGTCCTAGTAAGTGGTCATCCTCGAGGAAAGGGTTGCTACTGGGGTCTCCTTGATGAGTCATTGTACCGCTCCCGCACATACTTGCCACTTTCCATGTTTCTTTCCCTTCGTTTCCTCGTCTTTTGGGTTTTCATGCCACATTGATCCAAGAAGGGCTTGTACCTCATTTCATGGGAAGAAGGGGCTGAAGGCCCAGAGGCTTGTAGCTAGAAAAAGATAAAAGTTAATCATAAACCTTCCAGATTGCCTAGGGATCCCAAGAACAATAAAATGTTTCTCACAATAATTGAGGGACTCATAAAATAAATAACTATTTAAACATGCCAACTAAGGTAGTGTGTGTGTGGGCAATGCTTTTCATGCTTAGGTAGAAGTCCCACACATCGTCTTCAACTTGGGGAAGCATAGTGTGATCAAGGCAGAGTTAACGTGGGAAATGTTTTTCATGCTTAGGTAGAAGTCCCACTTTAGCTTCAACTTGGAAACACTCTAATAAATTAATGGCAAAAGGGTTTGGAAAAATCATGCATCGTGGACGAAAGGCAACACACTCTCTACAAAGGCACCCATAATGAGACAATATGAGCCCTTGTATGTCAAGAAACCCCATGCCCAAAAGTATTACCCCCCATCAACCTCATACTCTTCACATGACTTAGAGAGGGTCCACCTGGGAAACACTCCTTAACTTGGGTAATGATTCACCCAATAGGTCACCATGACAACCCTTCCATACCTAAATTTGGCAAGTTGCATAAGGTCTTTGAGCTTTTGTTTATTTTCAGAGGGGGGATTTGATGCACATGTTCGGGTGGTTTTTTTATTATATATGGATTACTTGCCATGATGCTTGTGACTCGTGAGCCCTTGGAGGGCGAATTTGCTTGTCTTTGCAGGGCCTTGACAAGTGGAAAGCTATTTCATGAAGGCACAAGGTCACTTGGACCTTCACTTGGGGGAGTCCATAGGATGGATGTTGCACCCCCTCTCCTTGGACAATTGGATGATGAACGTTGCCTTTGGAGGCATGAGAGGACACCTGGAAGAAGCAAAGCTAGCCTCCTATTGCCCAACGTTTGACCTTAGAGGCTCAAACTGTCACTTTTTAGGGCATGACGTCACACTTGGGGGCTAGGGTCAGGTGATGGTTGGATGATTTGATGGTGGCATGATGTTGCTCCTTGGAGGAAGACCCTAGCGCATGGAGACTAGGCCTTGGGAGGCCCAATGACTTCCTCAACTAGCTCAACATCCTGCCTTTTGAGCCAAGACGTCACCCCTAGAGGGCATGATGTCACCTTTTAGGGCTTGTGTCTTTTGTAAATTTGAATTTTAACTTGTAAAGGGGGAAATTAGGAGGTTGGCCTCCGTAATTTGTGTTTTACCCTTAGTTAAGTGGACAAATTGGTTAGTGAGAACTTGTATAAATAAGGGTCATGACATTTCATTTTATCATATCATAACACTTGAGAATTACATATGTTTTGGCTGAAATTTTCACCGCTCTTGGGAAAATCGCATATCTCTTTTTCTCTTGCTATTTGGATGCTAATACTTGTCTCTTGTGGAAGAAGTGGTACGCTATCTCTCTTGGATGCTTTTCTTTGCTTTGTGATGGAAGATGCTTGGTAAAAGAGGGTTTTGTCTTGATACCTAGTGGAATTGGTAAGGAAAGTTTTTGCATATTGCAAGTATTTCTTCTTGTTTCATGGTTGTTAATGTTCAAAACCCATAAAGGCATACACCCTCCACTAAGGTCCATTTAGTTGTCTTGGATAAGCTACTTAACAAGGTTGCTAGGAGGAGTAAAAGGGCTTACACCCTCCTAGATTTACTTTGCTAGTTTGTTTGCCCTAGGGAGTAAAAAGGCTTACACCCCTAGGGAGGTAACACAACTAGCTCTTACAACAAGAGACTCCATAACCCAATTGATAAAGGCACTAGTCTAATTTGCATTGGAGAAACAAAATCATTGCATTGGAATACATGAATTGTTGAGATATTGCATTTGTTCAAGTTGGAACCAATTTTACATGCTATAAGCTTGCTTGAGCCACTAGGGCATCTAGCTTAGCCAAGTGATTCTTATTGCTGTTATAACTTAAAGCTACAGCCATTAGGGCTGCAACAAATCTCTCTTTAATCATCTTTATCACTTTTTCTACTGTTGAAAATTACATGTAAGTAGTGCTAATTATTCTTCTTGTCAAGGGCTTTCATTCAAGTGCCTTTCTTGTGAATTTCAGTGGCTAGAACTCGCTGTTGTAGCAAAGTTTGCTACAGCCACAAGGCTGCCCTAATATATTGCTGATAACACCGTTTTGCAGCCCTATTTTACCATCAAAACTTGTGTCTAAATATTGGGATATTATATACATGTTTAGTGCTTGATTACTCAATAATTATTTGGTGTTTTGTATGGTTAATTTTGCAGCTATTAACATTTTATATTGTTGATATATATATCTCTGTTCTGCTGCAATTTTGGGACAGCAAGGTTTTTTGCTTGTTCCCCTTTGGTTTAAGGCTTGTGTATCTATCTTGTGTCTTGTTCTGGGCAGGTTTAACGTTGTCTTGCAGGTACACAATACTTTGACAACCATCCTTCATCAACAAGACTTTCTTCCAAGCTTTTTCCTCACCTCGAAGCTTGAACTATAGGGGTTTTCACCATCATCTTCTCACTTTCCATCTCAATCCTCCTAGGGTCACTGGGATTCCCCCTTGTGGTGATTTATCATCACTAAAGCGAGGGGAGTGTCTATCTAAGGTGACAACGGGTAGGTACTCCCATAGTTGTCACACTCTTGTAGTTTGGGTCGGGCTTTGCCCAACCTACAATTTGTGTGATAACAGGGCCGGACTGCTATTTTTGGCAGTTACTATTTATAGCAGGGGTGGTCGCTTTCCAAGGTGACAAGTGGCAGAGTTAAAGTCTGTCAAGTGGCAGTATGAGAGTGTGACATGTGGCACTCAAGTCATTAGAGAGTTGGGCGAATTTCTCATGACATGTGACACATTGATAGCATAATTATGAGAGGGGGTGCACTTTTCAAAGAGATAAGGAAATTAATCAATTAGTGAGGGCGTGTGAATGGATAAGGTGTGTTAAGTGATGTGTTTGACTTAACTCACGCTCATCTCACTCTTTCTCTCACTCAACTTGTCTTATCCCGCCTTACTCTCTCCTATTTTCCACTTGGGTGCATCCTTCATGCATATTTCACATGTGTGCATGCATTTTTCTCTTTTCCATGCGTGTATTCCTCTCTCCTTCTTCACTTGCCTTCTCTCTCACTTTCCATCTCCCATGCACCTTATCTTCCTTTGTTTTCACTTGGGTACATTCTTCCATGCACCTATCCTCTCCCTCTTAACCCTCACACGTGTTTCCTCTCCTCGCTAGTGTTTTAGTTCCCTTCTCCATGCACATTGTTCCTTATTCCATGCGCACTATCTCTCATACTTCCTCTACCATGCACTCTCTTCTCTCCACTTTTCTCCTACACGTGTGAGCCTTGACTCCACATCCCAAACATGCTCCTCTCCATGCATCCTCTTACCCATTCTTCATGTGCATTACCTCACCACTCATGTGCTACATCCTCTCATGCGCCCTCCTATTCTTGCCTTGGGAAGTGCACCCTCACTCTCTATATATTGGAGAGGTCTCTTCGTTATTCGAGGTTTGATTTTTGCAGGAGCAATATACATTCTCTCTCTCTTTCTCTCTCTTCTATAGTCTAGCTTCTAGTTCTCTGTGCGGAGATAGCCACTATACCGGTTCTTGTGCTTGTTTTCTGTGGTGCAATCTGCCCTTTGGCAAGACATTAATAAACAATTGTTGTGCTTATATCAAGCTTTCGATTCTTGTTGGTATTGTGATTTAATTTGTGCATCAATTAAAAGTTTTTAGTCTCTTATTGTGGTTCATTTCGACCTTTTAATTGCGCTTTCTTTCTCTTTTCTACGTCTCTTTCTAAAGCTAATGTTGCAGAGATTCCACCAAGTGAATTTACTATTATTTTTCCTAACGTCTTGGGCTGTTTTACACATTGTCCAAGACACTTTTCACTACTGTTTTTATTGTTTTCTTGCAGAAAACCAGTTTAAATCAGCAGCAAGGCACTCAGGGACACCCCCCTGAGGTTGGCATGCACCAGCCCAAACAGAGGGGATTTGCCGATGACTTTTGGGGCACAATCTCCTAGAATTAACATTCTTTTACCTGTTGATTTATGTTATATCAGATCTGATTGTAGGGTGAAAAAGTGTGCCAACACCAAGAAAAATAGCACGGACCCCAATATAGGTAGATATAGCTGAATACAAGTACACAAATCCAAATGCAATGTCATGGATCTTGAGGCATGATACATGGATCCCAAGGTAGTATCATGGATCCCAATGCAAGTACATGGATCTCGAGACATAGTGCACAAATCCCAATGTGGGGCACCCACCTGTAATGGTGAATCAAGTCTCAACACAAGTTATTAGGCAATGCACATTCAATAATCTCTTCTAACAACATCATAACATAAGTTAATTTTATAATTTGCCTAAGTTTGCCATGGTGTGACAACTTTTTTTTAAATCTAGAGGAATTGGTACTTGGTTGGGATTACCTGGGCAAGGCTCGGGATCAAATCTGGCAAGCTGCCACTATAACCCCTAGGCTAGTGCCAACAACTCGCAAGCCAATACCTAGCAGGAAATTTATGACTTAGCAAGGGCTGATATTTTCAGAGACACACCAGTGAGGGGGGTCCCACTCATGGGGGCTGTCCCACTCCTGGGGGCTGTTACCTCTCCAGGAGGTACCCTACATTTTTCATCTGGCTACACCATTGTAAGCCCAAGGATGCAAGTCAAAGCCTTGTAGGCTGTGTGGAGGATTATGTAGTATGGACTCTCCGACTCAGACTCTGTAGTCGGTCATGATCGGTCTTTCTAGATTTCATTCTCACTTCCCTTCATCTTGGATAGGATTGGGGGACTTGAGGTGAACCTATTGGAACACATGGTTTACGGGGGCCAGGTTCATTCTAGGGGTGATCGCACATTGTAGGGCTTGTCCGCTCGTGGTTGTGCGCACCTATGTCATTACCCACACGGTCATTGTCTTGTAGATTCTGTATGCATCTCTTGGCCATGGTGCATTTATTAGTTGCATCTCTCAACATGGCGGTCTCACAAACTTTTCAGCATCTCACATTGTTCGAGGCAGTGCACGAATCTTGATGCATAGTATCCCAGAGGCAAAAAAAGAACATGGACTCAAAATGATCGTAAAAATTTTACGAGCAAAACCCATATTACACTTTTTGAAGTGATGAAGTATTAAGGGGTATATGGCTTCTCAAAGAAAAATTGTCCCCTTCTTCTAAGAGGGACGTTGAGCACATTTCCCAAGTCAAATGGTCAAATAAAGGGAATGTTGTGGTCTACTAGCCGTTGGAGGAATTTTAACAAGTCAAAGATGCACTATCTCCAAACAAAAATAATCACTTAAGCCACTAAAAGCCAAATCGTTCCCTTTGGGTCAAATTGCACCTCACATTTCATGAGTCAAATGGTCAAACTAGCCGTTGGGTGACGATTGACCAAAATGTGGACAAAAATGTTTCCGTTATGCTCATCTCCCAAGGGGAAATTGTCCCCAAAAGAAACGTTGGTCATTTCTCCACCATAGCGTTGCTGCCATTGCTCATTGGGTTCTACTGGGTCGGATTCTAGAACATTCTTTGGGAAATTCATGACAAAATGTCCATATTCGTGGAAAACCTTGCATTTGAATGGCAACTGCTCATAATCCACCTTCTGAAGGTAAGTCCAGTTATCCAGAGTTAGACTTATTGCTTTCGGGAGGCCCTTTTTGTTAGAATAATGTTGATGTGCTCGTTTAACCATAGACAATGCTACACCATTGTCACCCAACCATAGGCACAAAGCCACCCTCGAGCACCTTAACCTTTGACAGAAAGAATGATTCCAGGAAGCCACACTAGAACCAACAGATAACCAAAAGAGCACACTTTCTCCAAGGGTAGCGCATAAGAGAAAGTACCAGAAAGATTGAACAAGATAAAACCATACAACTGCAGCTGCTGCTGCTCCTCCTCCAAACTTGCGCACTATTTTTGGTTTCTTGAGTGAGAGTGAGTGAACAAATGAGCCAAGACGTCCTCTATTTATATTAATCTGTCTAGTTACTTTTCTGGCTGGGCTGACCCGACTTTCTGGTAATTATATTTTCTATTTATGTTTTTCCTCTGAGACCGACTTGTCTTCCTGGAGGATAATACCTTAATATTATATATTCTGCATGTCTTCTAGGGTTTTCACACATCTGTTTAGGGTTTCTCTTGCTTCCAAAATATTCTATTCTGGTCAAAGGTTACATATGGAGGTTAATACCTCCCGCAACTACCATAATATCAACACTCCCTCTTACCTAGGGAGGTATTAATGGTCTCAAACACATCCATCCATCTTCACATGGCATGGGCAAGACTCACATACTCTTGTAGACCATTCTACAGGTAGCATCATCATAGATCAAGTCACGAGTATCATCATCACTATCAACATCATTTGGTAGCAATCTGGCATCAAAACATATCGTTGTACTTGTTCTTGGTATTCTTCTATCATATACAATATCACAATATCCATGAGCCTCATTTAGCTATATTGATGATCCATCTCCACCACCATGTGTCTAGCACCTCGGGTCATTCTTGTCCCATGACAAGAATCATGACCTCATCGGAGCCACATTCACCTCATAGTTGATCCTCTCATAGGATCACTCCATGAATACATTTAGCTCGATGCTATCGGACACGTGTGTCTAGCACCTTGGGTCGTTCTTGTCCCATGACAAAAATTATGACCACATCGAAGCCACAAACACCTCATGGTGATCCTCTCATAGGATCACTTAGTGAATGCATTCAACTCGATGCTATCAGACACGTGGAATTGCACCTTAAGCACCTCGAGTCTTCAGTCCGTTGAAGACTACGTCGGGGCACATCTACTTCGGATGTAGATGTTCCCTATCTTCCCTGGTCTGCAACTCAGTTCCTTATCGGGGCTACTCACCTACTCGTGAGAGTTTCAAGGCCCGATGCAATTCACACATAGGAGATCTAGCAACAACTCGAATCTTCAGTATGTCGAAGATTACATCTGGGCTTATTCCACATGATCAAGTCCGTTTGATCAATCTTGGAATATCGACATGATGCTGCAATCATCAATACTCCCCCAGGGAAACATTTGCATTCTTGCCAAGCTTGTCCCAGACAGAGGCTTAGTGCAAATGTCAGCTATCTGCTCATTTGTGGATAAGTGATGGAGCCTCACTGCTCCTTCCTGCACCATGTCTCTTATGAAGTCCTGCAAGATCCTTAGAAAATCCACTCTACTTCATATCTTGCGTCATTGGCTATGATATATGACTGAGTGCTACAGATATCTACTTCCCTGCTTGTCTGGAAATCTTGCTCGATCCCAAGCTAAAGTAGCACCCCAGGTGCTAGATCTGTCTTCTGCACTCCTAATCCAAAAACTATATATCCCGACAACCATGCTTCATCATTGGAGATCAATCATATCTATCTGCACCACAACATAGGTACCTGAATGCTGTGCTGTAACCCAATAATACAGTCATGTCTCAACCATATACTGGCACAAGGTGCTCTCTGCAAAGCAAATGCTTATCCCGTCACACAACTTCCTCAGATGTGTCGTCATAGGTGTGGCCATGGACTTCCTGTCCATCATGATAAACCTCTCCAGTCTCCTCACTGAAGATCTCATCTAGTGCCAGCCACACTTCCAATCCCAATATATTTGGTCAAGATCCTTCATCTCAAACTCTGAAATCAACTCCCTCTATCTAAGAGAATCCTCGGACCACGCTTTCGTCTGCTGCATGCCCCTTTGCATTCTGCAAACTGTCAGGAAACTATGCTGGCTTATTCTTGATCACTGACTCCCTCTCAGATTTATCTCTTATGACCTGCCCGAAACAAGAAACAAGAACAACGAAATCTCCATGGAAGATATTCTGCTTGGAGTCTAGGTTAGTAACCAAGAACATCTCTTAAAGGAGATCAACTTCATCTTGTAAACAATAAGCATTTACATAAGAACAAGAATATCTCCCAGAGAGGAGATCAACACGTGTATCTTTAGTATTAAGTGGTTAGTATAATGATCATAACTTCAATAGATCAAGATGCAACATAAGATCATAATAATGCCATAACAACTAGAGACATATCATTTTTTTTAAATATTCAAACCTGGAGTCTTCACTACTAGGGAGGGTGCGCTTGTTCCTCTGAATGTATTGAATTCATTGCTTGGACAAGGTCTCTTGTACATCCCTTGCAAACACACTCATGCTTTGGTGGATGATATAACTTGAAAAGAATATACAAGTGCATACCTTTGAAATTTGTAGTATCGTTAAGCTTGTCTTCTAATCTGAAACTTGACACCATCTTGGCAAGAAGAGGTTAGAAATTGAATAAAAAAGGTTCAATGATTAGAACAAGCTAGAAACCCTAAAATTTCAACTTTGACCACAAAAATCAATTTTGACCAAAAGTCAACTTTTGACTTTGACTTTGACCCAAAAACTCAAACTTGACGTTTTTGCTAGTTGGGGCACCAGAGGGTGCGCTAGGTTAGGGCGCACTAGAATACCCAAATATTAGGTCCAATGCTTCAGTGAAAGTGCCCAAGAAATTAGGTTTAGGGTTTGTTGCAACTTCAAAATCAGAAACCCTAGTTGCAGCTGCAATTGGTGCTACAACGAGCTTGACAGGGAACTCCCGATCTACCTTCTAGCGGTTAGATTGTTCTGAAGGTAGTGTGGGCCCATAACCTGTTAGAAAAATGTTGATGTGCTTGTTTAACCATAGACAATGCTACACTATTGTCACCCAACCATAGGCACAAAGCCACCCCTGAGCACCTTAACCTTTGACAAAAAGAATGATTCCAGGAAGCTACACCAGAACCAACAAATAACCAAGAGAGCACACTTTCTCCAAGGGTAGCGCACAAGAGAAAGTACTAGAAAGACTGAACAAGATAAAACCATACAATTGCAACTGTTGCTGCTCCTCCTCCAAACTTGCGCACTGTCTCTGAACAAATGAGACAAGACGTCCTCTATTTAAATTAATCTGTCCAATGACTTTTCTGGGTGGGCTGACCTGACTTTCTGGTAATTATATTTTCTGTTTATCTTTTTCTTGTGAGGCCGACTTGTCTTCCCGGAGGATAATTCCTTAATATTATATATTCTGCTGAGCCGACATGTCTTCTAGGGTTTTCACACATCTGTTTAGGGTTTCTCTTGCTTCTGGAACATTCTATTCTAGTCAAAGGTTACATATGGAGGTTAATACCTCCCGCAACTACCATAATATCAACACTTTTCTAGGTCAACTTCCACACATATCCTAGCGCATGCTTGGAGGCGCTCTTTTGGTTCTACTTGATCTATGTATTTGCCCAGGGTATTTCCAATGTTCCTAATGCTTTCTTCGTTCCAATAATGGAGAGGGAGGTATGGCAATCTCACCCAAACAGGAACTGCTGAGGGAATGTCATTCTCCGGGCAGAAATCGGAGGTCCAGTGATTTAAATATAGACCTCTTGACCCCATGAAGTAAGGACCACTTTTGAAGATCAAATCCCTATCTTCTTTTTCTTCAAACAGGAAAGTAAAGAAACCCTTACCAGAAAAAGAGTGAGTAAGCCGACATTTGATGTCTCCAATTTTTGTCAATCCAAAGGGCCATGGATTTAGGAGATGACCATATTCCAGTAAACTCCCTGATCAGTCCATTCTCCACGAATCTAAGGGCGAGCTTCCTAGAACTCCTTTGCACTAGCACTGAGGGAATCTCATCGAGTTTCTTGACAAATCGAGATGACTGCTGTTGCTTGGAAGATTTTGGGAGTGAGGCTATGAAGGTAGAAATGGCAACGATATCTGCTGGGGGAGGGGAGGCGACAACACCCCCGCCAAAGGTCGAAGCCATGCGGGCTAACCAGAGGGAGGCAAGAAGGGGTTAGGGTTTGGTAGACCAATCTAATACATAGTTCGAAGAAATAATATTTATATATTCCTACACACTTTCACTCCATGTTCTGCTTCGAATTCCTTGGTCAAATATGATCAAAGCT
This sequence comes from Picea mariana, assembly GCA_032191745.1. Taxonomy (NCBI): domain Eukaryota; kingdom Viridiplantae; phylum Streptophyta; class Pinopsida; order Pinales; family Pinaceae; genus Picea; species Picea mariana. The sequence continues at coordinate 36,703 of JASDQU010102070.1, read as the reverse complement.
ATCAGCCTTGATTAAATCAACTATTCTAGTGCCTTGTTTAATAAAGCTATAAAAGACTTGGGTGACTATTATAATCGCTAGTGGATTTTACATAAAATGTACTTGATTCACTCTCCAAAGCATAACTAATTTATCTCTTTCAATATAAGGTCAATATTGATCACTGAACACTGACATGGCTTCTCGTTTGTGCTTCGGTTGTCCTGCTACACATGGGGCTATGGTTGTTCTGTTTCACTCAGATGTTACACATCTACCTCACACGGTTTGTAAATGCTTCTGTTGATGCAAATCTCTCTCTCTCTTTCTCTCTCTCATATATATATATATATATATATAAAACCTCTAGAGGCCTTAACTTTTTATGGATTCCATTTCCGTCTTCTTTAGCTTGTTGGAAAGCTCTTGCAATGTACTAACCTTTGGGGCATTCAATTATGCCAATGAAAGTTTTAATTTGGACAAATAACTCTGATTTATCTTGCTTCTTCGACATTGAACCAGTAAACATAGTCCTTTTTCTGGCCCATCCACATGCTTAGCAAACTTTGTCTTTTTATCCCTTTCAGAACTGGATTTTGCACTTGATCAGTTTCTGATCAAGATTGCTCATACCTGCTTGTTAGAGTATAGAAAGGCAAAAGTGGCACATGCAATCAAACTTGTAAATAAACTTTAGAGAATCTTTAAAGTAACTCAAATAAAGACAATTTCTTAGGTAGTTAGCATTAAGAAAATCATAGCTTCCCCAATTGGAAGATGGTTAGGATAAAAATTTATCTTAGCAAAGCTCAATTAATTGCCTGTAAGAATCAGCAGCCCTAATTTTTATAACTGGCATAAAATGCTAAAGATAACTATCCATTACTAATATATGTCCTTTATATTTGTGAATATGCATATAACATAGATATTGTGGTTACCTGGTTTCTATTTGTGTAACTTTTGGCCTTGCAGGACAAAGAGGAACAGTGGAATTCAGGAATCACAGGTTTTTTTTTGTATAATATGCACATTGTTGAGTGTTTTATCTGAAGAATTTCTATGTAAGTAGCTATAGTGATAAATAAGATCTACTTGTCAAAACAAGCTGTTCATATTAAGAAGTTTTTCTGAACACAATGACGAGAGAATGTTATGTCTTCTGTGATAGTTTTAAATCTGGTTATTTTCCATATATATGAATGGTTGCTGTATTTTCAGAACTGAGTTATAAAGAAGCCCTGTGCTAGTGTGCAGATTCCTGTATTGGTTAATCGAGGATGGGTTCCACGCAGTTGGCAAAATAAATCTTCTCAAAACTCACTTAAAGCCACATCACAAGAAAATATAACTTCATCAGAGAAGGATAAATCTAATGGAGGCTCCTGGTGGAAATTTTGGTTTAAAAAACCTGCTAGTGCTAATGTGAAGGTCTGTCCCACGGACATCATTCTGGGCCGGAGTTCTGAATGTTTACCTAGATATACTGTCATATATTGATATAAAAGGTTTTATTTGAGAATTGGTATAGTCTTTGCTATTTGGATTTTCCTTGTCCATATGAGTCATTGGATTAATGCTGTCCATCTCTGAAAAACTGTAGGTTAGTTTATAGGAGCAGGAGCTTATTATTGTTGTTTCTTAATTCTAACTATTTATGCCTTTCTTTCCAAATTAGGATGCGGACTCTTATTGTAAAATGGTAAAAGTCAGCGGAGTAATACGTGGAAGTGAAAGCCCAAACATTTTCATGCCTCTGAATGATCCTGATTCTGGCCAGTGGTTTTATGTGGATGTGCCTGCTATAGCTCGGGCTGTTGGACTTCCTGAGAATGCACTTTATGTAGATAAAATTGAGGGAGCACATGATGCTAGCAACCCATATCCTGTTCCCAAGGATGCTAGTACTTTTGTTCGGTACTCAGTTATGCCACAGGATCATCTGAACTATGCACTGACCTGGTATGTTTTCACAAATTCTAGTTCTTCCAAACACTTATTCCTCTTACATTTTTTTATATCTTGGATAGAAATTACTAAGAGCTAGTCTTTTAGCTATGTTCTTAGATCTTTTCTTGTTGCTGCTAGCATAGCTATTGGAGCTGCTTCTGCACTCCTGTCTTCTGTATTCCACTGGTGTTAGTTTTTGTTGCTCTGAGCCTGTTCTTCATTGATTTCCTTCATCTCCTATAATTATGGTTTCCTATTGTTTCGGAGCATCTATTCTTAAACTGTGGTTGGATTAGTGCTTGCTCGTTGTTTATTTCATTTCCTATTTTTTAAGGATTCTATTTTTAGACTATTTATTTTTAGACCACAGTTGACTGTTTGACTAGTGATTAGTCATCAGTGAGTTTTTTGCATTTAATAATGAGTGGAGTGTTTTAATTGGAGAGAATATTCCCTTCACTAGTGCATATCACTCCTCGTGCACCGATGCACCTTATCTAGAGAGGAAAAGTCAGATTTAGTCCAGTTTGCTTGACGCATGGCAGTGAAACTTCAGTTAGACACTCTCTCATGTGGGGTGACCTTCCTAGTATAGCCAGTTTGTCAGTTTAGAAGATTTAAGTGTCTTCTGACTTCTTCTTTATTGGTTGTTTGCCTTACTCTGTCTTCGGGATGCTTGAGATGAGCACGTGGTGAGTTTGAGTGTGTGTTGACTTTAGAGGACTGAAGCAACTGGAGCGCCTGCCTTCCCAGGGTGTCTCCCTCTTATATTGTATCATTGTAATTATTCTTTTGAGGTAAATGAGAAGAAACAATTGCTGTTACAGATTTGAGCCTTCTGTAAATTTAATTTATAGCAGTAGTATTTCTCAGATATATCTCCTGTCACTTGGTGGATTGATCTGAAATTCAAATATGTTGTGTCTCTTTCCATGATCTTTATTTATATTGTAATTTTGTTTGAAAATATGACGTTTTAATTGGTATTTCCTAAGTTTTACAGTTTCAGATTTAGGTTAGATCTCTGGAATCAGATCTGTTGATGTTTGTAGCATGTAGCATCGGACAGGTACTTCCACATCGGTTTAGTGTCTAACATGTGGAAGTCATCCTTAATACCTCTCAGGACTTAGGAGATTCACTTTAATAAAGTGATTATTAAAATGAATGTACTTTTATAATTAATGGAGTTTAATTTAAGTCAAGTGCCTAAGTATTTGGCATTAGTGAGTTAAATTAAATCCTAGCCATTAGATCATAAAGTGAAGGTGAGATCTAATTGTTAGAATTTAGGGAAAAGAAAAATAGTGATATCCTTTTAAAAATTGAACTCTGATGTATGAACAGATCAGTACTTTATAACAAAATCTGAAGTATATGAAATATTAAAATACAAGACTGAATATGCTAAAGAGAACAGACTTAATCCAGGACTGATCAAGAACAGAAAAATAACATTTCTGAATATTAAACTAAGCTAGAAACATAAGTAAATCATAGTAGAATCAGATCTGAACTTTACCTTAGCAAAATAAAGAAAGAGGTACCTGATGTATAGATGCTGTCCTCTTTAATATGCTCAGAATTTTCTGTTTAAAGATCATGGATCAAAACCTCAAGGGTTTGATCTCAACCATGATCTTAAGTGGACTGTTTTTCCAAGGAGGACTCAAGGACAATCAGCAAGAAAAGGGCTGATATAGAAACCAAAAACAACTCATCCAGAACTGTCCACACTGAGCTCAAATGCTACAGCCAATTAGGGCTTGTCAAACCCTACACAATTCTGGTTAGAAGATACCAGCAACAAGAGAGGAGGTATCAAGGACTGCCAGTAAGACGGCGGCAGTCTCAAGGCACCCACCAGCAGCCTAGAATGAGGCAAGGAGGGGACCACAGCATGAACCTACAGCAGTGGCACTATAGAACAGCAGAGAGAGGGGGACAGTGGCACACCTAGACAGCAGAAGGAGGGCAGCAGCACACTGGAACAGCAGAGAAAGGGGGCAGCGGCACACCTAGACAGAAGGAGGAGGATCCACGGCACCTTCACCCAGCAAGCACACCATAACTGAAGCTCCCAGCCAGCAAGATAAAAGAAACCAAGGAGGCTGTACCAAGATAAAGAGACAAGACTGAGGTAGCCGCAACAAAACTCAAATGAAGTAGAGGAGTGAAAGATATGTGTTAGAATGAGAGAGGAGTAGGTCATCTTTTATAGTTTAGGGAGAGGAGCGAGGTTAGGTTTTAATAATTAAAACAAATGATAAATGCCATTTTAATTAATAAAAATATTAATTAAAAAGTCAAATAAGTCAAAGTGACTTATAAAAACCCAACACCACATCAAACAAGAAGGGAAACGAAATCAAGCAAGGGGGGACTTCAAGACAAGGTCAAGGGGGTCCTCTTTAATGGAAAACATGTCCACATAAGTCTCATGATAGCTTGTAAACTTTTATCATCATTGCATAAGAGGAAACATCCATGATGTGGTCATGTCCATCTTCCTGGTTGCTCCTAGGTCTCATGGACCATCCCGGGAGAGAGGAAGAAGATCACACATCATCACATCTTGGTACACAACCAAGAACTACCTTGTCCAAGACCAGGGTACCACAGAACACATTTGGGGGCCCTAGAACACATCTAGGGTCTTTCATCCACCAAGGTACAAGACCATGGATTAACCCAAGCGTTTAAGCAAGGATTCCTTGGAACACATCCAGGGGCCCTAAAACACATCTAGGGACTTACATCATCAACCACCAAGGAACACATCCAAGGATCAATCCAAACACTGAGCAAGGATTCCCTGGAACACATCCAGGGGCCCTAGAACACATCTAGGGACTTACTGCTTGGTCCTTGACCAAGAATCCCAGTAATACACCGGGGGCCCTCACTAGGGTCTTTTTCCATGGCCCAAACTACTTGGTCCCAAACTAAGAACCCCATGAGTGTACTGGGGGCCCTAGATTTCAGCTAGGGTCTTATGCCCTCCTCTCAGAGAATGGCTCTTGCAGCTGCACTAATTTCAACACTCCCTCTCAACAAGAGAGGCATTCTCAACAACACCAAGCTTGTCTCGAAAGTACACAAACTTTGTCAAGGATAGAGGCTCGGTCAAAATATCTGCAGTTTGTTCCGCCGTCGGAATATACTGAATACTGAGAATGTTCTTCTACACCATGTCTCGAACATAGTGATATCTCATCTCAATGTGTTCCGATCTGTCATGAAACACCGGATTCTTGGAGAGATTTATACAGCTCTGGTTATCACAGTGGATTACTGTGGGTTCTAACTCAGCATTGAACAAATCCGAGAGTAGCTTTCTGAGCCACACTGCTTCGCTATTAGCAACACTTGCAACAATGTATTCTGCCTCTGCAGTGCTCTGGGCTATGGAGCCCTGTTTCCTGCTGGACTAGGAGATCATAGCTGAACCTAAACTGAAACAATATCCAGAAGTACTCTTCCGGTCCATTGTATTGCCCATCCAATCTGAATTTGTAAAACCATGAAGCATTACCCCTCCACTGGAACTATATCTGATCCCATAGGCTATAGTTCCCCGGACATATCTGAGAACATGCTTAACAACAACCATATGAATATGTTTCGGTTCACACATGAACTGGCTAAGGGCATTCACTACATAACAAATGGCCGGTCTGGTATGTACTAGATACATCAAGGACCCAATGATCTGACGATATACGGTAGGGTCTTCTGGATCTGAACCTGTAACTTGATCTTGTAACTTCTTCAGGTTAGAAATCATAGGTGTGGACATGGGCTTACAGTCCAACATGCCAAATCTGCAGAGCATATCAACTACATACTTGCTTTGTGAGAGAAAGATCTCACCTGGTTTCTACCACACCTCTAAGCCAAGAAAGTAATGCATAAGACCCAAGTCTTTCATTTCAAATTTTGCTAATAACTCCCTCTTAGTCTGAGCTATAAGAGGTTCTTCTCCGGTAAGGAACAAATCATCCACATATAAAACCAAGATAACATGATGATTCTGCACAATATTTATATAAAGATTAGGATCTGCTATGCTCTTGGAGAATCCAAGACTCTGTAGAAAACTGTCAGTTCTTCCATACCAAGCTCTCGGAGCTTGTTTCAATCCATACAAGGCTTTTTTGAGTTTGCAGACATGGGATTCTTTCCCATGGATCACGAAACCCTTAGGCTGCTCGATATAAACCTCTTGCTCAACTTCACCGTTAAGAAAGGCAGTCTTAACATCCATATGGTGAAGTTTCCAATAAAAAACTGAAGCAAGAGAGATAATGATTCTGATAGAAGTATACTTGGCAACATGAGCAAAGATCTCGTCATAGTCAATTCCTTCTTTCTGAGAGAACCACGAGCCACAAATCTAGCTTTGAATTTTTCAACACTGCCATCTGCTGCATGCTTTATTTTGTAAAGCCATTTAGAGGTTACCATTGATTTTCCATGAGGTCTTGAAACTACTTCCCATACATCATTCTTTAATATTGACTTGTACTCTTCCATCATGGCATCCTTCCATACTTTATGTTTGGAGGCTTCTTCAAAGGTGGAAGGTTCCGAGTCAATCACAAGATTCAACTGCGCTATTAGGCCGGAGTACTTATCTGGTTTCTTGCTTTCTCTGAAGGTATCTTTAGGTGCTGCATGCTTTTCTGCTTCCTTTAGAATTTCCCGGCACCAATCTGGCTTCCTTTTAACAGGAGGTTTCTCTAAGGGAAACTCGACAGAATCCCTTGAGGGATCCACTGAAGGCTCTATGGTCTCCTCCTCCCTCTGCTCATCTAGAAGGGGTGTATCTAAAGGTTTCGGAGATGGAGCTTCTTGCTCCTCTGTATCACATGGAAGTTCTCTGGAATGACGATGTTGAAATTACTAAGACAACTGAGAGGGGGGTGAATCAGTTGTTACTGTGCTTAAATAATATTATGTCTATTAAAACATTTTGTTGCCGTCCTTATACACACTTGCAAACGTGAGCTAAGTCTGGCTCACTTAGTGTGCCCTTGGAGGCACAATGCTTAGGTTCACAGCCCATGCTGTCACTTTGACCGGAACCTCTTCCGTCTCGGCTTACTCCTAGGGAAGCCAAAGGGGGTAGACCTTAGTTACTAGATGTGTTAAAGTTAAGTTCTAGGAGTTAATTTTAATTTCTTAAGGTTAGAGGGGATCTATCCTATGATGCACAAGCAACAAATGCAGGATGCAAGGGTTAGTATGTAAGTCAAGCCTTTTCCCTAGGTCAACTAAGACTAGTGCCTAGAAATTGGGCAAGGGGTCAACTATGTTAAAGGGGTATTTCGTTACAAGTAGTTTACAAGTTACTTACAAGTTTACAAGAGAAATAACCCAAATAAAGAATATCATGTACACCAACTTACAATTAAAGAATGCTAGAGTACAAATTATACAAAGCAAGCTAACCACGTTTTTACTTCTTATGTGTGCAGGAAATCACCAAATAAGAGCATCAACACTTCATCATCATATTCAATAGATCATCATCAATATGTCATTATTATCAAGACATCAAGATCAACAACAACTTAAGAAGATTTAGAAGATTCAAGCACAAATGTTGTTAGGATTATTGAAGATGATCCACACTCTTAGTTATTAAACCCCCAAGTAGTTTATTAGGTTTGGTCCAAGGTTTAATTATTAGGCTTTCTTAAGATTTATCAAATTTTAATTAGCTTTCACCAAAGCCTCCTCCTCCTATTGCCAAATAATTGCTGGATGCTCAAGATAGTATGGCAACGAGGCCAACCCTAGCAGAACCAGTCAGCCCAAAACAAGAGTACTTCCCGGAGAGGACACACACCTGGTGCGCCATGGGGCAGTCCCCTGCCACTACCCTCCGTTGTTTTCCTCAAGCCCCGTTTTAGATGGTGAAGATGGTGGTCTAAGGTACCCTAAATAGTCTATTAAGTATATAAGTTGATTAGGTAGACTTTTAGGTGATTATTAGAGTGTTTAGAAGATTTTAAGGCACTTTTTAGGTGCAATTTAGTGATATGGCCGAAACTTAAATTAGCTTTTAGTGTGTTGTCTTGAGCTTAAGCAATTGAGTTCATGGACACATGAAAAGCAAATAAGATGGCTGAAAAGTAAAGACTATCACATGCACAATAAGAGCTTGCTATGAAATATGAGCATTAGGGCAAGAACAACTTGCCTTCAAAAGATAGAAAGAAAATTTGGCGTGTTTGCCTACTTAACCATTCAACACATTTCAAGCTCAAGCAAATGGCTTTCAATAGATATAAGCAAAATAGACTAATGAACCAATTACTTGTTAAGCACTTTAGAGATTTTAATCATTAAGATCTAAACCTGTTAAATTTATAAGCAACTACAAGAGCCATTCTCCTAGAGGATGGCTAAGACCCTAAACGAGATCTAGGGCCCCCAGTGCACTCCTGGGGTACTTTGTTTGGGACCAAACAGTCAGTGCCATGGCAAAAGACCCTTGTTAGGGCCCCCAGTAAATGACTGGGGTTCTTGGTCTAGAACCAAGCAGTTAAAGCCCCTAGATAAGCCTAGGGCCCCTGGAAATGTCCAGGGTACCCATGCCTATGGCATGGGTTGATCCTTGGTCTTTGACCTTGGTGGATAAGACCCCAGAAAACGTTATGGGG
>JASDQU010102070.1:3753-22102 GCA_032191745.1 Picea mariana | reverse complement strand
ATGGTCTCAGATACACATCCAGTGGAGGTGTGATGCTCCATGGTTTTACAGATTCAAATTGGATGGGCAGTGCAGTGGACTGGAAGAGTACTTCCGGATACTGCTTTAGTTTGGGTTCAACTATGATTTCCTGGTCCAACAGGAAACAGGGCTCTGTAGCCCAAAGCACTGCAGAGGCAGAATACATTGCTGCTAGTGCTGTTGGCAGAGAAGCAGTGTGGCTCAGGAAGCTACTTTCAGACTTGTTCAGTTCAGAGCTTGAACCCACAGTCATTCACTGTGACAATCAGAGCTGTATAAAGCTAACTGAGAACCCGATGTTTCATGACAGATCGAAACACATTGAGATGAGATATCACTATGTCCGGGACATGGTTCAGAAGAACGTTCTCAACATTCAGTATGTTCCGACAACAGAACAGACAGCAGATATCTTCACCATGCCACTGTCCTTGACAAAGTTTGTATACTTTCGTGACAAGCTTGGTGTAATTGATCTTGCTGAGAGGGAGTGTTAAATTTATAAGCAGCTGCAAGAGCCATTCTCCTAGAGGATGGCTAAGACCCTAGACGAGATCTAGGGCCCCCAGTGCACTCTTGGGGTACTTGGTCTGGGACCAAACAGTTAGTGCCATGGCAAAAGACCCTTGTTAGGGCCCCCAGTATACGACTGGGGTTCTTGGTCTAGAACCAAGCAGTTAAAGCCCCTAGATAAGCCTAGGGCCCCTGGAAATGTCCAGTGTACCCATGCCTATGGCATGGGTTGATCCTTGGTCTTTGACCTTGGTGGATAAGACCCCAGAAAAGGTTCTGGGGCTACTTGATCCTCGATCAAGTATTTTGTTGGTGCATGACCTTCCTTGAAGAAGGACATAACCACATGAGGGATAAGTCCCATATGCAATGATGATAAAGTAATAAGTTCACCATGAAAAATGAAGGAATGAGTATTGCCACCTTGCTAACCCTCCTTTACCTTTACTTGTGTTGGTTTGGGGTTTTTATGTTATTTTTGTTTTAAGGGTAAATTAAGTTTAAATTAAAATATTTATTATACCATGTTTAAATTGTTTAATTTAAACATGATATTTTAATTATTATTTTAATCTAACTTTACCCCTAAACCTAAACTATAAATAGAATCCTCTCCTACCCCTCACTACACACATTATTATCATTTGTCTTTGGAGTGAGAGGATCCTTTCCTTGCTGCGGCTCTCTTCTGCTGGTGTCTCCTTCCTGCGGCTCTTGCTGTTGAATCTGCCTGAGGTTGTTGCGGCCTCCCTTTGCTGTTGTGTATGCTGTGTGAGGTGCGACCTCCTTCCATTTGTTGCTATGTTAGGGTTGCTGTTCCATCTGTTGCTATGTGAGGTGCGGCCTCTCCTTTTCTGCCGCGTGGGGTGCCTGTAGGCTGCGACCTCTCCTTTTTCTGCTGTGTGGGGTGCCTGTAGGCTACAACCTCCTCTCTTCTGCTGTGTGGGGTGCCTATAGTCTGCGGCCCTCTCTTGTCTGCTGTCTGGTGTGCCTGTAGTCTGCGGCCTATTATTCCTGCTGTGTGGTGAGCCTATAGGCTGTAGTCTCCTTTTCTTTGCTGTGGTAAGCTTATAGGGTACGACCTCCTATCTCCTGCTGTAATGGGGTTTATCCACAGTTTTCTTGTGTAGGTTTTTGAATGTTTTAAACCTCTTGTTGTTTGAGGGTTTGTCCTTGTGAGGGTTTTTGGTTTATCCTTTTTGGTGGCAAGAAAGTTTTTCATATCTTGGGAAGAGATCCACTTCATATGGTGGATCTATGAACTGAACCTTGTCTGAGCATAATAATAATAATAATAATAATAATAATAATCTATTTTTAAGGTCACGGCCAAGCCAACACACCAAATTGGTGTATGAGACCCCCTTGTTTGTGGGACAAGGGACCCCCCTCCGCCCAACGATTTGACTGGTAAAGTTTACGAAGGTATACATACCCTACTCCCCTCTGGATTTGAACCTGTGACCTCCTAAGAGGAAACACATGTTCTTAACCATTAGGCCCACTCATGGTTCTACATCTCTTGTGGTTGTTGTGACTTCTTCAGAGGTAAGGTTTCAGGACAAGGTATGCTACCTACTTATCACTTCCAGATCTGGACTTTGTTTTGACTTCAGTACTGTTTGATCTATTTAGTTTTGTGTATCAACTATTAGATCTGAAGCTATATATTGAGTTTACATTTGCCTCTATAGTTGATTTACTGTTTATGATCAGATTGGTTTTAGATCTGCAGATCTGTGTAATGTTTTTGAGTTCAGCTTTATAGATCTAATTCACTGTCTTACTTTTATTTATATCTGTTCACTATTCTAGTAGCAGAGTTCTTGTGTTAACTTCTGAACTTTAGATCTGAGTTTCATTTCTGTTAATCAACTCTAGTTACTATTCTGAACTACTATCTCACTTCAAATCTCCTAGATCTGTATACTAGTTAAGTGTCTGAGTTGTTATTTTTGAACTTTAGATATAGAAATTAAAAGATACTATTGTTTTTTCTTTACTGTCCTAATTCTAACAAAACCATGTGCATAAAGGAAAATAACAAGCTTGAAATGAAACTAAGCAATATGATAGATCTAATTAGGTTACTTAAGTGTGTTGCCCAATAGGCTTAAGGTTAAGATGTAGATCTAAAACATAAGCAATATATCATTTAACCATAGATCATATCACATCATATCATTCAACACTTAGCCTTGCCTATTGGGGTATTCCTCTCCCAACTAGGTAGGTGATTATTATGGTTGCTTAGTTAGGTTAAGTTCCTTTAGAGAATTTTAGCAATTAGGGAAAACCATTAAAGAGAAGGAAGAGAGATAAGCTAAGCTACAAACTAAGCCACCAATCAAACAACAAAACCCCACGGCCTAGGTTTGGAAGGTGCCCTCACTTCCAAAACCTCACGGCCTAGCTAAGAAAAGCAAACAAAAGTTAAAAGAATGAAATCCTAGCTAGATCTACACTACCCAAGGGGCTCACACCGAGAGGAGGGCCGTACCACTTCCTCCTCTATAGGTGTGAACCACTAACAAGCAAGAAAAAGAAGGAAAAACGTACCAAAATGCTAAAAAATGAAAGGTAGGGTTGAGAGATAGCTACCAAACCCCTTGGAGGGCCTTCTAGTGTTGTGTGGATGTCCTTTGGGCAGCCAAGAATCCTCTCAATCAGATCTGAAACTTGCAAAACCAGCAAGCTTTGCTTGCTAGGAAAGCTACACACAACCAAAAAAAATGATGGAAAACCCTTGCTTTTTTAGGGCAAGACCTTTCCACAAGAACAAGAGAGTATATTGTATATAAATGACCTATCTAAACATGTTATGCTAGCTGAAAAATGAATGTGTATGAACAACAATATAGATGAAGAGTAAAGGTTAGAGAAATGGAGTGTACGAGTGTCTCAAGAGACCCTTCTCCTTGAAGGAGTTCCCATTGAAACCCTTGAAGTATAAACTTGCAAAACCTCCTCAAGTGATGTGCATACAAGAGATAATATGTTAATGTATGTAAATAAATTGACACTTCAATCCTATCTAATACATCAAGATAGATAGCCCATAAGCATACGCATTAATAGATCTACTTAGATAACACTTTACCTAAGATCAAAAGTTGCAATCACCCAAAGAAATTAATACAATGTTACCTCATAAGCATAAGAAGATCAAGCATACACATTGATCCTCTCGTTATCCTCCAAAGTTTCTTCTTTATTATTACTCAAGAAAAATAAGTCTTGGAGAGAAGATACTCCAAAACCCTAAGAGCATAGAATGGAAAAATGGAATGATGGAAAGAGAGAGAGAGATGAAAATCAAGTAGCATAACAATAGCTCAAGATATGGTGAGTTGGGGAGGAGAAATGAGATCTATTTATACTTGGAGAGGCAAACCTGCCTCTCTTGGATCTAAGCCAAGTGTCCACCACCAAGCAAATGAGCAGATCTCAAGGCTAGGGCGCACCACCTAGGGTTTGCACAATAGATCTAGGGTGTAGAAAAATGTAGAAGGTGTTGGGATCAAGAAAAGAGGTGTGGAAGGCCTTGGGATTGATGCCAAGGAAGGTGAGATGTCTCAAATAATTTTTAAAAAATCTTTTGTAGAGTTTCTAGATGGAGGGGGGCGTAACTCCTCTTGGAGGGCGCAAAAAAAGGGTGAAATGGAACGAATGGAGGGGGATTAATGAGAAAAAGGGAGTGGGATCATCCTAGGAGGTGATGTGGGGGTTAAAGAGAGTCATAACTCATGAGAGGGGCCCCCATTTAAGTCACAACATCCACCACCAAGAAAAAAAAACGTCAATCCCCCTAGGGGGGCGTAACTTTTGAGTGTGGAGGTGGTGTAAGGGGTTAGAAAAGGTTGGAAAAGGTTAGGAGGGTAATGTTATGCTTAGGGGGTCTCTCTCTACCCATCATTTCACCTTTTCACATCCTCTAACTCATTATTACAATTTTACATTTTTGCCATGTTTGGACTTCAGCAATTAAAATTGCTATTTTAGACTGACTGACACTCCAAGTGGACAAACCCATGGCTAAAGTTGTCCGACTGAGCTGCAACTTGGTCCATGGATGTAGGGGGTGCTACTCCATTTCTTTTGAACACAAATACCCCTATCAAAAATCCAAGGACCTAGTTTTTACAATTATTGTTCAAAAATAATTAATTAATTAAATAATTAAACCTCCAAACTTAGGGAAATTTAATTAAAAATTAATTAATTTAAAAAAAAATAACTTAGATTCGACGGAATTCCGCGAAACTTTCTAAGATGTCTTGCATGGTCGTTTACAATGATTCCCTATAATAGTTACTAAAACATAAGCCCACTAGAACGTCGTTCACCACTTTGGAGGAATTATTGCAAGTGTGAGGGAAAAACTCAAGGGAAATCAATAAGGCTGAAAAGCCCAATTGATAACCTAAGGATAAAAAACCCTCGGTGAAAGGAACTCTCCCAGTGAATCGATTCCAAGGTAACTGACCTAGACATGACTCGTGCAGACCTATTACATTATTAACCCACACAGGGGTGCGAAAATTCCAATTACAAAAAGAAGTGCTGGGGCCAAACATGCTCTGTAGAACCAAAGTCTTGGACAAATTTGCATCTGTTGATGCATCTCTTCATGGCATATGGAGTTGACCACCTGTGCTAAATGGGCGATCAACACATTTTTTCAATCTTCTCCAAGTGACCATCAATATTATACAAGATATGAACACAAAAATAATGAACATCAGTCACACATAAGATATACTCAGAGACCGATTTTCATGAGGAAACCCATAAAGGGAGAAAACCTCTTCTTATTCGAATGATAAACAGTCTTTTAAGTTCTGTACATCATCTATCTTTGAGCACCAACTCAATGTGAGGCTACTACCTCTGTTTTACAAGCTTCAACTTGCTAAGGGCACCAACCCTCTGATTTCTCTAGCACCCACTAGAAGGAAGCACCAACGTCCTGATTTCTCTAGCACACACTAGAAGGAAGTACCAACTCCCTGAGTGTTCCAGCGCCAACTGGATGGAAGTACCTACTTCCACTTATACAAGAACCAACTTGCATACAAAAAACTGTGTTTTCCCAAGCACCACCCTGCCACCCTGTTTTCTAGCCACAACTAGATGAAAGCTTCAATTTCCAGTATTCAAGCACCAACTTGAATAATAGAGGACTACAATCCTCCCTAGCACCTCCCTGATTATAAATAAATGATTGAATAACCAACAATACAGATATATCAATTCTTACCACTTCTTCTCTGTTCTTCAATTCTTCTCTGCTTCACTATTCTTCTGCTCTGTTCATACTTGGTTTGACTTGCTGTCTCTTTCTATCTATTCTTTTTCTGTTCCTCTCAAGCTCTTTGGTATGTGTTCTTTCTGCTCTCTTCATCTTTTATGTTCTGTTCAGCTTCTGTTTCTCATCTCTGAGTTTGATCTCACACTGTGCATATTGTGATTTTCCTTTCTCCCAGTTCAACTCATTTTTCAGTGAGAACAACCAACCTCACATAGTCACTGCATATCTCTTTTATGCTCTCCCACTGATTCAGTTACACCTTGAATCTCCAAGGAAAACGCCTCAACAACTGAATCGCCAAACGTCCAAGAACTATGATTCAGTTCTGCTAACTGAATCGTAACTGAACAATTAACCGTGAGGTGAAACAGTAGCCCTTCGATCAAATTCCCAATTAACCAACACCGTTGGATTACACCCGCAGGGACTCGTGCTTATCCTATATGTCCACTGGCTGTGACCGAATGCTAAACAGAAAGTGATTTTGCGTTTTGGAAATCTTGTGATGAGACATCTTGACTCTCCCATGTCGCGATCTCCGAAATGGAGCTTAGCTCGGCTAGCTCCTTCCTCTCATATGACCACCAGTTGTGACTAAGCACTTATCCAGAAGGCGCTTCGCGACTCACGACTTCGGGGATCTTGGTATGAGGTGTCTCGACTCTCCCAAGTCGTGATCCATATCGGATCAACGGTTCAGATCTCTCCCTTTGATGGACGACTGTGATCATGTCGCGATTTCCTGCTGTGAGTTGCCTCATAACTCCCAACTTGCGAAACTCCGAAATATTCCAAATCGACGGCCCACGATCCTCGGTGATTTAACGATCCAGATCTCTTCTTCGAAAACTTGGACTTCATTCTTCGTCGTGCCAGATCAACGGCCACACTCTCCCTTTGATCGACGACTGTGATCAAATCACGATTTCGTGTTTCGTGACTTCGCGTCTCGTCTCCCTGGACAATCAACGGTCCAGATCTCCCCTTGATCTGATGGCTCAGATCATGTTGCGATTTCGCGTTTCGCGACTTTGGAGGTTAGAGCACCTCCTTCCTTTGCCCCTTCAGTCAACGAAATTCCAATCGCTCGCCACATGTTCTCTGGCTCCGACGACCATGATTGTTTCGCGACTTCACGTATCGTGAGTTTCCACACCACGCTCCTTTGACTCCTCCAATGTGCAAGTCAATGAAATTCCAATCGCTTGCCACGTGTCCTCTGGCTCCAACGGCCAGGATTGTTTCGCGACCTCGCATATTGCGAAGTTAGAGGATAATACTCAGCGTTATCCTCTTCGCAGTTATACAGGATCTGACGGCTGTTGGTCCTCGACACTCAGATCCAATGTTTGAGATTTGTTCTCCTCTTCTGCGCGCTCCTCCTGTCTAAATTCAGATCTGACGACCATCGGGAATTCGGGATGGGTGATCCAACGATCACTTTTGCTCCTCCTCCTGAGCTTACACTTCTGTTCTTGCCATGCCATCATCACTGTGCTGCTGATCTTGCTATCATTGGCAAACAAATATACTCTCATCGTGCTGATCTTGCCATCAATGAAAAACAAGCATACTCTTCCTTTTGTCTGTAAATATGCCAACAGACGAAACGCTGCTTCCTCATGAAAATTCACGTCTCTGCTGACCTCAATGAACTTTTTCCATGGTACATAAATTCTGTATGCTTTTGAGGTTTCACTGTATCCCACAAAAGTTCCTTTCTTTCCGGAGGGCTCTAACTTAGTCCTCTTTTCTTTTGGTATATGAATGTAGACTGGACTACCAAAGATTCTCAAATGATCAACTGAAGGCTTCTTACCGGTGAAGACTTCTTCTGGAGTTTTCTCTTCCAGGGCTTTATGAGGACACCTGTTTTGAATATAGACTGGAGTGCTTGCAGCTTCGGCCCAAAGAGATAAAGGTAGATTCTGATCATACATCATGGATCTGGCTGCTTCACAGATCATTCTGTTTTTTCTTTCTGCAACCCCATTCTGCTGGGGATTATAAGGCACACTCAACTCCCTCTTAATCCCTGAAGCCCGACAAAGATCATCGTACTTGTGGGAGTCAAATTCTTTTCTATTGTCCGTTCTGAAAACACGAATGTGTCTACCTATCTGATTCTCAACAAGATTCTTAAAATCCTGAAATTTGCTGAAAGATTCATCTTTAGTCTTAAAAAAATAAATCCAAGTTTTATGAGAACAATCATCAATAAAAATGATATAATAAAGACAACCATTCATAGACGGAGCAGTCATAGGTCCACAAAGATCAGAATGAATAAGATCTAAAATGCCATTAGTTTTTCTATTACTGTGATGGTAAGCTTTCTTTGTATTCTTACCGAGAGCACATCCTCTACAAACATTATCATGCTCAAATGAAAAAACTGGCATACCTATTACCATCTTTAGTAGTTAGGATGTCCAAGCCTTATGTGCCATAACTTGCAGGGGTTTATCTTCTCGTGAGCTAATGCTTGAACAACTTGACCAACGATTTTGTAAAGTCCACTCTCTTGAGTTCCGATAGTCATGGCTGAGCTCAAACTCCCATTTAAGGGCCATGTTATCCCCCAGTTTAGGGATAACTAAGGAGATTATGTCTCGAGGTCCACAGGTCTTAGACATGGAGTACCGAGAGCCAGATCGACTTGAGCATGGCCCTGGAGGGCCCATCTTTTCATTCTGCAGCACCTCCACTTTGTCAGCAGCAACAACATCCGTCACCTCGGCTTGGTCCTGTAGCAGAGATGGATCTTGCTCCATGAGGTAATGAGTCCGGGTATCATGGTATGTGTCACTCTGATCCTCAAAACCTTTGAATATGTGCATTCAATTCTTTTTGCTTCTAACGGGTGCTTGGATCTTATACCTCTCCACTTGATCATATATGGGGGAATGACAGGATGCCCTAGTAAGCTGGTACCCATAGGGTTTGAGTTGCCACTAGGGGGATTCATGAGAAGCCATCGTCTGCTCCCACCATACTTACCACTTTTCGCCTCTTTCCCGCTCATCCATCCCATTACACTGGTTCGGGCATTGGGTTGGTCAAATATTTAAGGGTTGTACCTTACCTTGTGGGAAGAAGGGGCTAAAGGCCTAGAGGGTAGAAGTAGCTGGCAAAAGATAGAAGCCAAAGAATGAAACCTCGAGATGCTTCGCCCAGGGATCCCCGAGAAAGAAGTAAAAAGCTTCTTAGCAAGAAATAAAGGGACCTGTTGACCGCCTCTCCAACACAGGTGGTCAACTCATGTGCCATGAAGAGATGCATCATCAGATGCCATGTTGTCAAAGACTTTTGGTCCTACAGGGCATGTGTTTGGCCCAACACTTTATTTTGTAATTGGAATTTTTGCACCCTTGCGTGGGTTAATAATGTAATAGGTCTACATGAGTCATGTCTAGGTCAGTTACCTTGGGATCGGTTCACTGGGAGAGTTCCTTTCATCGAGGGTTTTTTATCCTCTGGATACCAATTGGGCTTTTAGCCTGGTTGATTTCCCTTGAGTTTTTCCCTCACACTTGCAATAATTCCTCCAAAGTGGTGAACGACGTTCCAGTGGGCTTATGTTTTGGTAACTATATAGGGAAATCATTGTAAATGACCATGCAAGACATCTTAGAGAGTTTCGCGGAAATTCGTCGAGTCTAAGTTCATCTTTTTAAATTAATTAATTTTTAATTAAATTTCCCTAAGTTTGGAGGTTTAATTATTTAATTAATTAATTATTTTTTGAGCAAAAATTGTAAAAAAATGGATCCTTGGACTTTTGATAGGGGTATTTGTGCTCAAAAGAAATGGAATAGCACCCCCTACATCCATGGACCAAGTTTCAGCTCAGTCGGACAACTTTAGCCATGGGTTAGTCTATCCGGAGTGTCAGTCAGTCTAAAACAACAATTTTAATTGCTAAAGTCCAAACAGGACAAAATGTAAAAGTTGTAATAATGAGTTAGAAGATGTGAAAAGTTGAAATGATGGTTAGAGAGAGACCCCCTAAGCATACCTTTAGCCTCCCAACCTTTTTCAACCTTGTCTAACCCCTTTCACCACCTCCACACTCAAAAATCACGCCCCCCTAGGGGGATTGACGTTTTTCTCTTTTTAATTAATTTGTGACTTGTGTGTGCCCCCCTCTCTTGAGCTTTCACTTCCTTTGACCTTTACATCACCCCTAGAGGTGACCCCACTCACTCCACCTCACTCATCCCTTCATTTGATTTGATTTTTGACCTTGTGGAGCGCTCTCCAAGAGACTTACGCCCCCCTATTTGGTCTCTCCAATGAAATTCGTTTTTATTGGTTTGAGGTTGTTTCTCTACCCTAGCACGGATCCCACAACCTCCCCTATGGGTTTTGTGTGATCCCAACACCCCTCACTCATCTCTCACCCTTCCTTACCTTTCCCTCATCCCAAGTGGTGTGCCCTCCAAGAGAAGTGCGCCCTCCCTCTTCTTGGAACTCAACCAAATAATTTTTAAAAATTATTTGTGACCTTTCACTTACCTTGGAACGAATCCCACACCTCCTACACACCCTTGGATCTATCCAAGCCATTTTTCTATTTTTCTATACCCTAGATCTATTGTGCAAACCCTAGGAGGTGCGCCCTAGCCTTGAGATCTACTCATTTGCTTGGTGGTGGACACTTGGCTTAGATCCAAGAGAGGTAGGTTTGTCTCTCCAAGTATAAATAGATCTCATTTCTCCTCCCCAACTTACCATATCTTGAGCTATTGTTATGCTACTTGATTTCCAACTCTCTCTCTCTAGTCATTCATTTCATTTCATTTCCATTCAATGCTCTAGGGTTTTGGAGTATCTTCTCTCCAAAACCATTTTTCTTGAGTAATATCAATAAAGGAGAAACTTTGGAGGACAACAAGAAGACTAAGGCGTATGCTACTTTTTCTTATACATGGGAGGTAACATTATAATGATTTATTTAGATGATTGCAACACTAGATCTTAGGTAAAGTGTTATCTAAGTAGATCTACTAAGGCATATGCTTATTGGGTTTATCTATCTTGATGTGTTAAATAAAATAAAAGTGTCATTTTGTTTCAATACATCAACATATTGTCTATTGTATGCATGTTACTTGGAGAAATCTTGCAGGTTTACTTCTAGGGTTTCATTGGGAACTCCTTCAAGGAGAAGGGTCACTTGAAGCTCTCACATACTCCATTTCTCTAACCCTATTACTCTTCATCTATTATTGCTTTTCATACATTACATTTTCAGCTAACATATAATTCTTTAAGTAGGTCATTTTAAATCAATATAATCTCTTGGTTTCTTGTGTAAAGTCTTGCCCTAAAAGGCAAGGGTTTTCCTTAATCCCTTTTTGGTTGTGTGTAGCCATTCTAGCAAGCAAAGCTTGCTGATTTTGCAGGTATATCGGATCTGGTTGAGAGGCTTTTGGCTGCCCAAAGGAGAAGCACACAACACTAGAAGGCCCTTTTGGGGTTTGGTAGCTATCTCTCAACCCTACCTTGCAATTTTCTTCATTTTTGGCACATTTTTGTCTCTTTCTTTTGCTTGTTAGTGGTTCACACCTATAGAGGAAGGAGTGGTATGGCCTCCCTCTTTGTGTGAACTTGTTGGGTAGCATAGATCTAGCTAGGGTTTCATTTCTTAGCATTTTTTCTTTTCATTCTAGCTAGGACATGAGGTTTAGAAGGTGAGGGACACCTTCTCAACCTAGGACGTGGGGTAGGTTTGCTTTTGCTTGTTTGCTTGCTTGATAGTTTACTTGCTTAGTTTCTCTTTCTCTTTCTCATTTACTTGTTTTCCCTAATCACTAAATCTTAAAGGAAATCAACCTAACTAAGCAAATCTATAATAATACCTACCTTGTTTGGAGAGGAATACCCCAATAGGTAAGGCTAAGTGTTGAATGATATGATGTGATGTGATCTATGGTTGAATGATTTATTGCTTATGTTTTCGATCAACATCTTAATCTTAAGCCTATTGGGCAACAAACTTAAATAACCTAACTAGATCTCTCATATTGCTTAGTTTCATCTCAAGCTTATCTCTTTCGTTTGCACATGGTTTAGATCTTAATGCTTAAAATCTCTAAAGTGCTTAACAAGTAATTGGTTCATTAGTCTATTTTGCTTATATCTATTGAAATCCATATGCTTGGGCTTGAAATGTGTTGAATGGTTAAGTAGGCAAACACAACTAAATTTTCTTTCTATCTCTTGAAGGCAAGTTGTTCTTGCCCTAATGCTCATATTTCATAGCAAGCTCTTATTGTGCATGTGATAGTCTCTACTTTTCGACCATCTTATTTTCTTTTCATGTGTTCATGAACTAAATTGCTTAAGCTTAAGACAACACACTTAAAAGCAAATAACAGTTTCGGCCGTATCACTAAATTGCACCTAAAAAGTGCCTTAAAATCTTCTAGACACTTTAATAATCACCTAAAAGTCTACCTGATCAACTGATATACTTAATAGACTATTTAGGGTACCTTAGACCACCATCTTCACCATCTAAAACGGGGCTTGAGGAAAACAACGGAGGGTAGTGGCAGGGGACTGCCCCATGGCGCACCGAGTGTGTGTCCTCTCTGGGAAGTACTCTTGTTTTGGGCTGACTGGTTCTACTAGGGTTGGCCTCGTTGCCATACTATCTTGAGCGTCCAATAGTTATTTGACAATAAGAGGAGGAGGCTTTGGTGAAAGCTAATTAAAACTTGATAAATCTTAAGAAAAGCCTAATAATTAAACCCTAGACCAAACCTAATAGAATACTTGGGGGTTTAATAATTAAGACTGTGGATCATCTTTGATAATCTTAACAACATTCGTGCTAAAGTCTTCTAAATCTTCTTTAGTTGTTGTTGATCTTGCTCATGATGATAATGACGTGTTGATGATGATATCTTAAATGTGGTGATGTGATGTAATTCTCTAGTCTTTTGATATCCGGCACACATAAGAAGTAAAACGTGGTTAGCTTGCTTTGTATGATTTGTATCCTAGCATTCTTTATTGTAAGTAATTGTATATGGTATTCTTTCATTGGTTTAATTTATTCTTTTGTAAACTTGTAAGTAATTTGTAATCTTTTGTAAAGAACCACCCTTGAACATAGTTGACCCCTTGCCCAATTTCTAGGCACTAGTCTTAGTTGACCTAGGGAAAAGGCTTGCCTCACATGCTAACCCTTGCATATTGCATTGTTGCCTTAGCTTCTTAGGATTAAAATCCCCTCTCACCTTAACAAATTAAAATTAACTCCTAGAACCTAACTCTAACACATCTAGTAACTAAGGTCTACCCCCTTTGGCTTCCCTAGGAGTAAGCCTAGACGGAAGAGGTTCTGGTCAAAGTGATAGCGTGGGCTGTGAACCCAGGCATTGTGCCTCCAAGGACACACTAAGTGAGCCGGACTTAGCTCACGTTTGCAAGTGTGTATAAGGACGGCAACAGGACCCATAAAAATAATAAAACAAAAACTAGTTAGAGGATAGGGGGTCTCGTCACGAGCCAACCTATTAGGTCCATGGGCATGTAGCGGTATGACACTACCAACAGCTGGTCACCACGCCAGGGTAGTGGCTCTTGGTGGCATAGCTAAGAGAAAGGGGGTCTCATCACGAGCCAACCTTCTCATTTCCGTGAAATGCTTGTGGGTAACATTGCCACCACTGGTCACCACGCTAGGGCAGTGTCCCTTAACTAGATTCTTGAAGAAAAAGGAATAAAAATAAAGACAAAAAACATGAATGGGCTTGGAAACATTTGCATCCATGACAGGTGCAACTCACCCTCTATAGAGGCACCCACAGGTAAGCCATACATTTCCCTGCTATCACTGCACTCCTTGCCCAGACATCCCTTAGCCACTTCATCCACTCACATGGCTTAGATTTGATCTCTTCCGGAAACATCCCACATGTCTTTGAGTACTTGTCCGGGTAAAGGGGGTTTTATGCACATGTTTAATAAAATTGATGACTAGACGTGATTGACATTGCTATGATCCCTGTGACTTATGAGCTCATGGAGGGCGTATCTGTTGGTTTTTTAGGACCATACCCGATGGACAAGTACCCTTATGGAGAGGTACACATGGGGAGATGATTAGTTCAGACCTCCATGGGGCTAAAAGCCCACCGGATGGATGCTGAGACCCTGACAGGGGGCAGAGATAGATCAGAGGATTGCACCAGAGAAAGAGGAGGACGTTCCACCAGTGGCAGCTTGGTAGACCCATACCCAGGGGGTTGTGCCCTTTCCACTAGGACGTAGGCCTTGGAAGGCCCATGACATCACCCAGGACACCCATGACGTCATCCAATGCTTTTGGAGGTTTTGGGAGGCAGTTGTGTGCCAAGTGGCACGTGTGGCAGGTTCCTGAGGCCTAAGAAGGCCTAACGTTTTTTCCCCAGGAGCCAATGTTGCCCTAAAAAGGCCCAACGTCACCCTAAAAGGGCATGACGTCATCATTTATGCTTGATTTAGGGTTTTAATTATGACATTTAATGTAAAACAGTATTTTGATGTAAATTTGGCTATGTCGGCCTTTTTTGACCTAAAGTAAAATTAAAGGTCATTGGTATGGTATAAGTAGAGAGCTAAAACTCTCATTTTCAGATCATCTTTGACTCACACTTGTGTGAGGCTTGAAATTTGCGGCCCTCATTAGGGTTTTGGACTGAAATTCTAGTGCGCACTTGTTGAAGGAGGGTTATTTTTGGTGAAATTGGCATTTTTTTTGGTGGAAAGTCTACAACTAGGGTTTTGCTTGATAATGCTTGGTGAATGTGAGTAAAATTCTGCAAGTCTTCTCTTACTTGAATGGTTATGGTGTTTTACTTTACATTTTGTTATTATTTATAAAATTGCTAGCTCAAACCCTAGGGATCAAGCACATGTTATTGTCCTTGTTCTAATTGCTATCTACCTACTAGATTGCACCAAGGAGTTGTTTTATTGAAGCCATTGCTAAGGCCTTGCCATTGCAACACCCTGGCATTTGTTCTTCATCGTAGCCGATTTTACTTTTATCATTGAGTTAAAGGAGGAAGACCTACTAAGGCCTAGGGTTACCTACACCTTAGTAGCCATTTTCCCCTAGGGTTTGGTGGTTGACGCCTTGGCTTACCAACACTTCATCCATCAAATTCCTCTTGTCTTTGGCTCTATTACTATCATCTTGCTCCTTCAATTCTTGCAACCACTTGTTGACTCGATTTTCGCTATGAAAGCACTGGTCTAAGATCTCTCCCTGAGTGTTTTGATCACAACCTTCAAACATCCAAATCTTTGAAGAAACTACTAACACCTTCTAACCCTAGATTAGATTGATCTACTAACCCCATTGCTGCTACTATTCAATGAAGTTACAACCATACTTTGCAGCATTTAAAGCTTCTCTAAGCGATTGAAAAGATTGACTAATGCATAGCCTTATGTGCTTCTGATGATTGTTGGTGTTATGATAATGATGATTAATTAGTCCTGCTCATTCTGAAGCTTTTCTAAGGCATTGATGGTGAAGTATTGTTTTGTGATTATTGCTGCTATACATCTTTGTTGCTTCATCAATGTATTAGTCAATTGCTTTTATTGAGAAAGTCTCTGATTATATGAAGTACTAACTAGCAAGTGCTCTTGCAAAATATAGTTTTATGTTTCTTTGTTCTGGGTAGGTACACTTCTGGTTTATTATTTCTTTATTGGTTGTTTAACCGGATTTTCTGATCGATGGTGACTTGTGAGAGGGAACCTTTTACTTGGCCTTTATCCTTTGCCTTCTCAAAACCCTAGGTCACCGGGGACGTTTCCCCTGGGCCTACCACCCTAAATAGAAAGAGACATCCTGTTGAGGTGACCGTGACAGTGATAGGATAGTCTCTCGTTATGCCAATTTGTCTTCTTTTGCCTTCTATCAAAGTACAGATTGCACGATAACAGGCCACATGAGAGCATTCCCTTTGGAGAAAACTACCGAGTACCCTTTGCTTTCTAACACTGCAACTGAGATGAGATTTTTCTTTAATCCAAGAACATAAAGAATTTCATCGATATGAAATACATTACCTGTCTGAAGCTGAAAGGATGCCGATTCAAACCCTTTAATGTCATAGGTGCCTTCTACCTTCACATTGAACTTCTTATCCCGATAGTTTACAAGATTCTGTTTGAAGCCTATCATGTGTTTGGAGGCCCTGCTGTCCACTAACCAAACATCCTCCAACTTGGTTATAGTGCCAGAGAGGGCCGAGATAAGATAGCATTCTCGACGTTGTTCTTGTTCTTTAGTGGCTGCCCTGGTTCTTCTTCAATTGCAATTGAAGCATGAAACCTACCTCTCTACTTCTGCTGTGAAGGAGGGTTCTTGTAGTCTTTTGCATAATGACCTAGCCTTTTACAGTTAAAACATCTTATTTTAGATAAATGAGAGTGAAAGTGAGATTGCTTACCTTTGCCTTTGTGCTAAGGAAACTTCTTCCATCTCATGGCTTTGACTCAAAGAGCATGGAATCATAAAAATCAAACTGGTCTGATTCTAAGTCGAGACTCGAGTCCTAGTTGACCCTTGACCGATTTTGAGTTTAAGTCTGAGTTTTAAAATATTGACTAAAACCCTAAGCATATTTGATACTTTTACCTAATTTGAAATCCTTTATCCAATATTTGCATGGGAGATAAGCCTAAAACCTAATTTGACCTCTTTTGTATGGCTAATTTGACCGGCTTTGTATGTTTGCTAAATTCTTAACACCTTGAATTTCCAAAACCCCAATTCGCCTTGTTATCTATGGTTGACAAACACCAAATTCGGTCTCTAATTCGATCTCACTTTCAATTAGCATGCAAGCAAACTTCAACATGAATTCGTGGGGATATTTTTAACGTTGTCTTTGACACAATTCATCCTTCTCAACAAGCATACAGCCTTTAAACAGCAATTTAATTGCAGATCACATAAATCAGCACTGAACTACAGGGTTTTAGCATGTGTCTGGTGGTTATAACTTATAACAATCAACAGTATTGGTTTGAGGGTCTATTATAGGAACATACTTGGAAATTGTTTATCCCTCACGGAAATCAGCATTGGATGGAGGTATTTTTAGCAGATCCTATCACTGGGAATGGTTAAAACAGTTAGCTAATTAGAGGTAGTTGCTGAAGTGAATTATTTCTAACAGGTTGGAGTACTAACAGTCGGTCAAAAGCAGATTAATCCACAAGATATTGCCCAGTCAGCTTTGAAGGTGGATTGGTTTAGGTATTTCCAGCAGTTGTATGCTACAGGACTTTTATTGGTTGCATGCTACAGGTAATTAACAGTTCTATAACTGATTTCCAGCAGTCTTTTCAGCAGTTGCATGCTTTCCACAGCAGTCTAATATGAAATCAGCCTTAAAAAATCAATGGTAAGTTCTATGCAATCAAGGAGTTGGTGGTGTGATTGAGTTTGAGGGGATGCTGAGGATTGGTGTAATCAGGATTAGTGGACAATTATTCTTTACCACAGAACAGCATTCCAAACAGCAAGTCAATCCACACTCAGCATGCCATGCATAGGCCATTATTCTTGGTGTGATCCTGTCTCCTCTCATGCAAGACTAGGGCATATTGGTCCTAGTTTTTTTCCTTTGGTTTTGATATTAACAAAGTGGAGAGGATGTTTGAGGGGTTAGATAATTCTTTTTGAAGCAGATTACAGCAGAGGCCATCCAACTTTCTCTCATCCAGAGTCCGACGAGTCGCTTCCATCACTGTGTGCCATTGGACTTGTTGCAGCCTGTCAAATGCTTGTCATTACAATGTGATTCAATCTCTTGAATAATATACTGATAGGGTTTGATTATGCCGTGTTTATGGCTCATGGAATCTCATGGTTGAATACTTGTTTAATTGTATAGTGGTTTGGTTTTCTTTTAGTGCACTTACTTCGATTTCCGATTCACTTAAGGCACACATTCACCTTGTTTCACCCACTTAATAATTGTTGTAGTCAGCTTTAAGGAATCTGATCTCAACCATCATAATTTTAACTGAGAATTTACCCTTGTTCTTGAGTGCTTCTGGGCATCTCAAGGGCAAGTTTTATTGTGCTGATTTAATTAGATTGCTTCACAGATTTATTTCTTTGACAACAGCATACAACCCCAAGGGACATCCCCCTGAGACTGGAAAAGTACCATTCCAAACGGAGAGATAGCTAATAGTGACAGGTTTGGTTGTCTAGAGTTGTTGCATAGATCTACTGGTGTAGATCCATGCGATAACAGGAAGTACTCTTCGAAATGAAACAGAAGTAAAAAGAGCATATCATATTGTTAGATTTTTAGGGTAAGTTGAAAACAGCAGTCACTTTTTATTTTCAAAGCTAAAACACTTTAAACCTGAAGTACAAATCAATATAGGTTTATAGAGGGCAGTGACAGTAGAAGAAAACAACCTTAATAAATCTCTGATCTTAAAATTATAAAGGCATATAGACAATAAACC
>JASDQU010102069.1:156348-184452 GCA_032191745.1 Picea mariana | reverse complement strand
AGTATACGAGGCAAAACTTAGGCTTAATGACCTTTTTATGGGTTTTGTGCGTTGCTTCCCTTGCTTTTGTCATAATGGGTTTAGAAAAGCATTTCACCATCAAGATCATGCATTTTTCATCGATCATCTTACATATTTTATTGAAGAGAAACTAACTAACCTATGTCCTAACCTACTCATTTGCACCTTTAGCCCAGCTTAGACTGTTGGGAAAAGAAAATACTCTACCTTGGGGATATTTGACCAAGATTAGACTGTTTGGTCAAATTTATTCACTAGCATACCTAATTACTTGGCTAAGATTAGACAGTTTAGCCAAGCTTATTCACTAATCCTAAATACTTAAATTTAAAAGACTTGGCCATGTTTAAATTGTATGGATCAAGTCATTATCATTTCATGGGGCTTTATCCATTTTCTTTTATTCCCTCTTTTTATTTTTCTCATTTTTTATTTCTTTTATTTTCTTTTCTTTTGCAGAATGCAATATTATCTGCAAGTCAAAAACACTAAAGGAACAAAATTACAATCAACAGTTGATCCTAAAAATTATAGGGTTATAATAGTGGCTCCACCTGGGGATGGTACTCTTCTTGTGAGGTGCCAAGAATCCTGTTTCTTGTTGTCTTGAAAAAAATCTTCTAGAGCTTCTTCTGTTATTTGACTTTCTTTATTTTGAAAATTTTGATGACATTATTCAGTGTCTTAGGGCCTTCTCTGCAGGATTCAAACACCTTGTTGTAACAGATTTTGATTTTTTCTATACTTGGTGTCTTCATCCCAATGTGTCTGAGAATCGCATCAAGCTTATAAATTAACTAGAGGTCTCATTCCATATTATATATAACTCACATCAGATTGGCTGAAGGATTTGTAGGGCTTTTTGGGAAGAGTATTTATAGTATATGAAAGGATGCCTCGGTAACCCGGGAACTCATGAGAAACCTACTCGAAGAAGTGAAGCTCCAGGTCCTCAATTGCATCCACCACTCCACAACGATATATTGAAAGATATATTAGAGCTTACTGTCAAGTGTTACAGATCTAGGAATTCTTATTCTGAAGATATATACGCTTCTATACAAATTATATAATGACCGCGATTCTGGATGAAAGTTCTGATGACAGTTTTACGCAACAACTTCAGAAATAAAGAAGTCCTTATTGGCCTCATCCTATTGAAGTAGTTAATGCTAGAGAATTGCCACCAGTTCTGGTAGACTGTTACAATGAAGCTGGAGGTGAAAGGACAGCCCTTTGTGGTATATTTCCTGAAATTCGAAGGGCCTGGGCTTCTGTTGACAAATCTCTTTTTCTTTGCTGGATTGATAATTGTTATTATTGTTGATTACGCTTTGGCAATGGTGTAGACGAAGTCCTCGAATTGCAAATCAGACTACCTTTCTGTAAAGATGTTGCTATTTCTAAAGAAGTCTGCCAGGAGTACATCTTGTAGGTTTATGTAATTTGTTTAAATCTGCAACAAATATGAAGGACGTTTTCCAAACACAATCATACTATATATGCTACGCTGGAATCTCAGTTACTATTACAAATCTGCTACTGTTGAGACGAAGTCTGCCAATACCCAAGTTCTTATTGAGGTTTTGAAAGATATATAGGATGCGTTTTTCGTTTTCCCCGACCTCACACAGTGATAGGCACAGTAATAGCAACAGTTTTTGTGTCTGTGCTTGTTGTTCAAAACATATCGACTCTTACTCCAACACATGATGAGTTTTTCGTTGAACTTCAATGCATGATCGTGGACCGAATACCAACGCATGATGTTTTAACATGATATCATCCGTCCTGTATCGATTATGGTCACATATTTTGCGGGGCGATATAGCCACATATGAATCGCAATATTCAACACGAGCAAACTGATGAACACCAACGCATGCCGCGTGCACAAAACATGGACAACACACACCAATCACGCGATTTCGGGAATCTGAACATCGTTTTTCACACTACGCTCTTTTCTCCGAAAGTCTGAAAGCCAATTCATGGTTCCATTATTTCACCGATGGGAAAAGGAACCCCACAGAAGGTAAAAGACTCTAAATACTTCGGCCTCTGTCACCTACAATCCCAGCTCTGTCATGAGACCATAAAATTGCGCAGAAAATAATCCATTCACAAGAATGCTTGTGTTTGAATATGCTTCAAATGGGACACTGTACGAGCATCTTCATTATGGAGAGCCAGGGCAGTTAAGTTGGTCTGCACGAATGAAAATTATACTGGGAGTGGCACATGGTTTGCATTACGAGCACCATGAACTCATACCTCCTGTTGTTATTATGGACTTGGACTCCAATGCAGTGTACCTGAAAAAAGACTTCTCGCCGAAGTTGGTAGACTTTGAGATATGGAAAACCATATTTGCAAAGAATGAACGGAGGTCAAGCTTCAAGGGTACTGCAACTGTGGCTCGTGATTCTGTAGAATCTTCAGAGAGAGATGCAACAAATATTGAATTGAACTTGTTTAGCTTTGGAGTGCTGCTACTGGAGATTATCACTGGGAAATTTCCATATTCCAAGGACCAGGGATCCTTGCTTGACTGGGCACAAGAATATCTGGAGGTCCCTGAAGTCATTTCCTACTTGGTTGATCCTTCACTCAGGCATTTTCGTTACAGTGACCTCCAAACAGTTTGTGAGGCGGTGAGGCTCTGCATTAAAGCTGACCATACAAAGAGACCATCATGAATCAGATCATTAGTGTGCTTGAAGCCGGTATTAACCCATCATATGAGACTACGGATCTAAAAGAGTCTCCCCTGGTGTGGGCAGAGGTCACACTTCTATCGTAATTGTATATAAGGGACCTGAACATAATGCACTGGGAAATCTATTATTTTTATTTCAACTGCCAGATAGCTACCACTACAACTCATCTATATGGAGGAGGATCTAATTCACTTACAACTATAAACATTTTGCTAGAAATTAGGATTTGAGTTGTACTTTTAATTTAGTTTTAATTAGTTAAAGACAATTGAAGTTAGTTAACTATCAGTTATGATATGAGGCGGTTTCAACCCCCTTGAGAGAGGGAATTTATATAGAGATGCATTCATTGTAAAAGAAAAGGGGGGGGGAAGCCGAGAGAAAGCTCTAGGGCAGAGAGCTCCTTTTGGAACGCAGAGTTATTTTGAGAGCCCGGAATGGAATTGTA
This sequence comes from Picea mariana, assembly GCA_032191745.1. Taxonomy (NCBI): domain Eukaryota; kingdom Viridiplantae; phylum Streptophyta; class Pinopsida; order Pinales; family Pinaceae; genus Picea; species Picea mariana. Next base: position 181,263 of record JASDQU010102069.1, on the reverse strand, counting down.
CAGAGTGACACGTTTTCTTGATGTTATGAGATTCATTACGGTCATCTCTTTCACTATGTTCTCCTTTTTGTCATTTAATCTATCTGTTCTTTTATTAACTGAGTTAAAATCTATCTGGAATTCATTTTACATGCTCCTTTCACGCAGTTAATAAAAGTTTTGTTTTAAATGGTGGCTGGTCAGAATTCACTCCAGATAAGTGCTCTGTATCTAGCCATCAGCCTTTAGTTTTTTCTTCCAAAATCTTACTGAAAATTCATCCCTTATAGATGCTTTCACTGTGATGGCCCTTTCCTTTTGTTTTTCTGCTATTATGTCATGATTATTTATAGTTGAAAGATAGACTTACTTTGCCTCATTTTCTGCAAGTAAAGCAATCACTACTATGATCTCCTTTCTGTGGTCTTCACTTGACTCCATACCCAATGGACTATTTTCCTGGATCAACCCCCAACCTGATTAAACATCTTTTCTAATAAGAAATCTGGCCTTCTTACTGTAATTATTGAATATTTCTGAGTAAAGAGCCCTTGGTTGTTGAGAGAACTATCTTTGAGTGTATTAGGTCAGAAGTGCACTCAAAATCAATTGTCAGGGTTTGGCTTGCTGCAACCCAAGTCAGGTTCTGAACAATAAATAAATTTTTCTTTTTTAAAATGTGCTAAGGCTTGGCTCTATTACAGCCTAGAGTCAACTCTTGCAACAACATTTTTTGGCGCCGTTGCCGGGGACGGAGGACGAAGTTATCTTCACTGGGATATGACAAAGGTTCGAGCTATCTCCTGAAGGTGAACCTGAGATAGACGTTCGATTGGCTGTGATTGTTCACCTGGCGACTCCTTGGTTCGTAGATTCTACATGTTTTTGTTGGCGGCTCCACTGATTTCAAATGTTGAAATCCTCCACTGCTCAGATTGCTGCAAGGCACTACAAGGTTCAGGATTTTTGCAAGTCACTTTATTGATGCAGGCACGTGGTCTACTGTTCTTGGCACTTTATTGGAAAGTACCATCCCTAGATGGAGCCTATGTTGTAACAGATTTTGAATTTTTCTATACTTGGTGTCTTCATCCCAATGTGTCTGAGAATCGCATCAAGCTTATAAATTAACTAGAGGTCTCATTCCATATTATATATAACTCACATCAGATTGGCTGAAGGATTTGTAGGGCTTTTTGGGAAGAGTATTTACAGTATATGAAAGGATGCCTGAAGGCGATATTATTTCCGATACTACTGCATCTGGGGTAGTACACTCTGTTAAATCATGGGCTGCAATTGCAGAAAAAATGGAGGATGAACTTAAATATGCGGACACTGGTGCAGACAACCATCTCCGAGATATCGCTGAGACTGAGCTGCATAAGGTTGCTGCACGCCCGAGACTTGTTTCATATACTGATATGATCACCTGGGCACTGGATAAAGTAGAGGTTCCGACCAGAAGTATTCTGAACGAACAAGGAGCTGTCATCGGTTCATTCAGACCTGAACATATCCAAGTAATGTATAAGCTTTTGCCCAATTATAGGCATACTTTTAATACTGAGTTTTTAGCTGCATTTCAAAGAAAAGAGTGCGTTGAAGGTGGCCAAACATACCCTGACATGATAAGAGGATGGGCCAGAGATGAAAACAAGTTTAGGGCTAATGAACATGGAATTTATGCCACGACTTCATTAAATGAATATATGGTGTATTTAGCGATGATGTTATGTAGAATTTTTGGGAGAAAGGATCCTTTTCACTTTAATGCAGACTTGACACCTTTCTTAGAAGAAGTTTAAGAGGGACGCAGTTTCAATTGGCACAAAATTTTATCAGACAACATCACTTCAGAGGTTATGAATTACAAAACAGCTAGGTCAAAAGGACAACCGGTGTCTTTTTATATGTCAGCCTATATAATGGATGCCATTTGCTTTATGACTCCTTTCCCACTTATGAATTGGAATTGGAATGTCTCTTGCCCAGAACCTGTCCATAAGTACCAGTCAGCTCTGTGGGAAGAAAATGCAAAAAATTCTTTTTATGAGGTTTGTCATTATGTAATGATCCCTCTGCACAAATTATTCCTGGGATGCGAGCCCCCTCGTATTTCTAATACCATCATGGAAAACCTCAAAACAGTCGTTGACTGGTTCATCAAAGAAAATTTTTCCTATGTGAGGGTTTATGGCTCTACAATTCCGCCTCATGCACTCCCAAAAATATTACCAGACAGGTTAATATGTAGAGCAGTAGCTTATCAGCTAGTAAATGGTGGTATTGGGCTAGAATTAAAAGCTCAACAGAAAAAGGCATGGCCATCTTTTCCTGTTTATCTAGGAAAATTTGTTTTATTAAATATAGGCCATTCTAAAGCAGAAGCCGAATCAATGGATGAAGTGAAGTTAGTAAATATAGAGCTCAGGAAACACGACCCATACCAAATAATCAGTCGGCATTTCACACAATGTGGTTTGAAAGCATATGAACATGAAGTCTCGGTTTATGATGATGTTTTTAGAAATGCTAAATCTTATGAGGAAGTTCGGAGCAGAGTGCAAACCTTGTCACCTGATGCACAGGTGGGGTTTGCATCGTTTCAAAGAAATAGAAGGCAATGTCTGCCAAAGATTTTACAAGGCGAAATACCAGCACAAGAGCAAGAAACAATTCCTCCAGGGTTTGAGACCATTATTCAGTATAATGCAAGTGACAAAGATAAATTGAAAGAGTCTGAAATACCTCCTCAGAATACAGAGGATTCTCAGACCAAAGAAACACAGATAGAAAAGGGAAAAGGAATAGAAACAAACCCAATAAACCTTGATGATATTCCAGAAAATGTTGGGGGAACAGCTTCATAGGAACTGGGCAGTCCTATTACAGCGTTGACCCCACTACAATCTATTTTCGGAACCCCTCATGAAGGAGTTATATATGTAAGTGACTTAGAGCCAATCACCAGAGACGAAATCCCTTCATCTGATTATTTTTTCAGTGAAAAAAGGAGGGTTGTCTTGAAACAGGAGATTCATCCTGTAGGAGAAAGAAGAATAAAAAAGCATAAAATTATCATTGATGGTCAGAAGCTAAAAGAAGGAGAATTTGCTACAGAGCTGGCATGAACCATGGGTTCTATAGCATCAGCCAATATGTACTCTGTAGGAAATCTAACCACTATGCTAGAGCAAAAGGATCGGGAAATAATGCAGCTACATGACAGATTAAAGGAGAATGAAAAAATTATTGGCTGGGGGATACAAAAAGGTTTAGAACAGGCTAGACTCAAAGACATCCAGGAAATTCAAAAGTTGAATGGAAACTTGGATGAAGCCAAAAACATGATACAGGTTACTCAAGAACAAATGCAAAATCTCGACGATGAAAATAATCTTTGCAAGATAAAATTAGTTCAATTACTAATCAGGTGATTGAAATGGAACAGTTCAAGACTAAAGCATCAGAGATATATGTAAACATTGAGGAAGAACAACAGAAGATATTTTGTAATCTGGAGATCATCCAGAATTATTTTCAAGAGTCTAAGAGGTCTATGGAAAAGGTAGTACAAAAAGAAAAAGAAGCTAAAGCAGCAAGAAACTCTTTCCAAAAAATAATAACTTCTTTACAAAAAGAAGAAACTGGAAAATCACAAAAATTATCCATTTCAGAGCAGTTAAAAGGAGATATAATGATAAAGGTTTGGGAAACAAAATTGGAAGGATATAAAAGAATTACAAAAGGAGTCAATGAAGATTGTCAAAAGATCTTCGATTTTATTGAAAAAGATTCAGTACATATCGGGACAGAAGATTTTTCCGAGTTGCTAGGAGAAATCGACATTAACAGGCATCAACTGAAAACAAAAGAAGAACTTGAAGAAAAGAGAGCGGAAATCTCAAATATCAAAGTGGTCAACATAGCAGAAATTGACAAGTGGATGATAGCTTCAAGTTCAAAATTGGAGAAAGTGAAATTCACAGAGAAAACAATAGGAAGCCAGTTGCCAGGCCTACAAAGAAGTTTCTTCTCTTTTGAAGCAAACGAAGTACCAGAGGCTCCTAAAGTCTTAGTAAACTTTTTAGAAAAATATGTTCAATACATGGAAGCAGATAAAGAAAGTTCTTCAATACAAATTTAAAACTTTGTAAATACTTTTATTTTCATAATTTTGAAATAAATTGTAAACGGTTGACATTAGTTTATGCAACCGAAATATTAGGAAGTTGGTTAGTTACCAACGAAAGACTTTGACAGAAATGTATAAATATAGTTTCAAGAGGCTGAAACAGGGCTTCGGAAATTTTGGGAGAAAGCCAATTTTTGTATTATCAGCTTTGAAGTTTATTGGAATATAAACCGCAAACAAGATTCTGGATCCTGCAATTTTGTGACTAAGTTTCTTCCCCTGTTTATCATGCTTTGTTAAATCTTCTTCTTAATGTGCATTTCTGACAAGTGAATCAATTTGAAGTTATATATATTATTGTTTATTGTTTCAGATTGGTTTGGATGTTGAATGTTTTACAATCTTTCCTCTGAAATTACTTTAGTGATTTTAAGACCTGTAAACCTTCTGTTCCTTAATATCTAATTCTGTTAGAAATATTGTTTGTCTTTCTTTATTGTTCATTGAAATATAAGATTCTTTCTAGATAAAAGCTTTATATTTCTCTATATTGTGTTCCATTGTTTTCAATTTCAAAATTGTTACAAAACCAGGAAACGGCCTTAAATGTGTCTTTACATTACTGTTTTAGATTTTAAAGTTGTTTCATTAATATCCTCTCTGAAAATTTGAAGTAACTAATCGATAAAAAACCCATTTACAAACATTTAAAACCCTATCACCCATGACAGTTCTTAACGACAGACAACCAAACGTAGAACTTGGTCTTCAGGATCAAACAAGCATTGCTCTAAACTTATTTAACACTATTCTGCAAACAACAACCAATAGGGCTCAGTTAGAAAGATCGTGGGCTGCTATTGAACGTGATATTAGCATCCAGGAGCAACGGGAAGCAAGACAAAGACATTTGAGAAACCGAATCTGATCTAGTCCTTCTTTGTTTCTTTGTTTAAAAGTCTTATTATAAAAATATTTACTTGGATGCCTTGACGGTATGTTTTATAGCCTTAAAACATAAACTCAAGAACAACACACCTGAACAAAAGCATATACACACAAACTGCCTATAAAATAAATGATATGTACAATGGAAAGGGACTGGTGATATCTCTATTGAGGCGGAAGATAATGCTTCAACATCCTGCCATTTACAGGTCCCCCTGGCAGGTCTGATCCATCATTATTATTAAGCAGGAAAGCATTATTTCCTCTATAGGCCTGGATGGTGTAAGGACCCTTCCACAAGCTATCGAAATTTCCATGTTTACCTTTATCTTCACTTATGGAGTCCCATTTCAAAACTAGACCACCCAATTCAAAGTTATTCTCTTTGGTTCTCTTGTCATAAATCTTTTTTATATTTCCCTGGATCACTTGAGTTCTGTTGTACACTTCTTCTCTGGATTGTTGTAACTGAATCATTTGATTTATTCTTCTTTGGATATCATTAGGCTCTGCCTGAGATTCCTGCAATAATTTCATAACTGGAACTCCCAAAGAAGGAGGAAAAATCACCTCAGTGCCATATACCAGTTGATATGGAGACATACCAATTGATCTTTTATTACTTAGTCTATCTACCCATAGTGCAAAAAACAATTTATTATGCCAGGACTTCTTGTTTTCTTGTAATGTTTTCTTGAGGATATTCACCAGACTTTTGTTTGAGGAATCAACTAGCCCATTTCCCTTAGGGTAATAGGCTGTGGAATGCCCCAACGTAATGTGGTATTGGCTGCAAAAATCTATGAGTTTTTTGGATTTGAAAGCCACTACATTGTCAGCTATAATTTTCCTGGGGCACCCAAAACGAGATAAGATATTAGTTTCTAAAACATTTATGATAACAGAGTCAGTAACTTGCCTGCATGACACAACCTCGATCCATTTGGTGAAATAGTCTGTGGCTGTGAGGATCCACTTGTGTTGGCCTGAGGAGGATGGGTGTATTTCTCCAATAAAGTCCAAACACCATTGTTGGAAAGGGGCTTCAACTGATATGGGTTTCATGGGAAGAGGCAACAACTTCTTTTTACCTTTGAAAACCTGACATTTATGACAAGAAGTAACTTTGTTATGAACATCAGTGAACAATGTAGGCCAATAGAAACCATCTCTTAAGATTTTGTTGGCTGTGGTCTTCCAACTCAGATGACCTCCACAATATCTTGCATGGAACTCCTGCAGAACTTTTTCAGCTTCGTCTTTCAATAGGATAAGAAAAATACCACCGGGATCTTTCCAATAAAGATTAGCTTCTAAAATACAAAATTTTAATGCTTTCAGTTTGATAAATATGGCTTTGGTCTTAGTTAAACCAGGAGGAGCTTGTAAGTTGTGAAGTACAAAAATGAGGTCTGCATACCAGGGAGAGTTTAAGAATACCTCTTTTACCTTCGAAGTCACCTTCTCTTCCTGTTCGTCAACTGTAGCCAAGAAATTGATATCTAGAGCATTACAATTTGATTCTGCCATTAGTTTGGCCAAACCCCATCCTTTGATCAATTTAGTAGGCTTTATTTCGATGTCATATTCCAGAATGACCACAATCCATTTCCCTCTTCTGCCATCTGGATTATCCTGAGTCAGGATATCTTTTACCACTGGGTTTGGAACGTATGCAATTGTGTGAGAATGGAGAATATAGAATCTAAAATCCTTTATAGCCTTTACCAGGGCAAAGGCTTGTTTCTCCATAATATTATAATTCAACGCAGCGTCTCTTAAAGCTTTGCTAAAAAACGCTATGGGTTGCTCGTACCCTTCACTGTTTTTCTGCAACAATACTGCTGTTATAGTGTGCTTAGATGCAAAAGAGAAAAGATAAAAATATTTGGAATAGTCTGGGCTGATTAGAATTGGAGCTTGGGTAAGTGCATGCTTTACTTGTTCAAAAGACTGCTTGGCTTCAGTGTTCCATTTGATTTTTGCATCCTTTTTCAACATGTTAGTGATGTTCATAAGAAGTTCGGCCAAGTTGGGTATGAACCTTCTAAGGAAATTTATTTTGCCTATGAATGATTGCAGTTCTTTTAAGTTCCTAGGGTGTTCCACCTTATGAATGGATTCTATCCTATTGGGATCAATTTTGATTCCATCCTTGGAGATTATGTGTCCCAGTAACTTGCCTTCCTCTAATCCAAACAAAGACTTCTTTGGATTCAATGCAATCCCAAATTTTCTACATTTCTCAAACATGCGCCTGAGATGCTGCAAATGTTCTTCGTCAGATTGGGAGTATACAATCACATCATCCAGATATATGACTATAAATCTTCCTAGTTCGTCCACAAAAGAAATATACATTGCCCTTTGGAAAGTGGCACCAGCATTCATCAAGCCAAAAGACATCTTCACATACATGAAGGTTCCCCAGGGTGTGGTGAATGTTGTCTTCTCTCGATCTTCTGGGTGAACCAGGACTTGGTTGTAACCCGAGAAACCTTCTAATAAAGAAATCCTACTAGACCCAACTACCTTTTGCAAAATATGGTCCATTTTGGGCAATGGGTAATTGTCTTTAAGAGAGACTTTGTTCAGATTTCTTAAATATATGTAAAGTTTAATCTCACCGGTTTTCTTCCTGGTAGGAACTAGGTTAGAAACCCATTTGGAGAATCTCAAGGGAACTATAATTTTTGCATCATACATATTTTTTATTTCTTTCTCTATCAGGGGAAGTAACTTGGGATTGATTCTCCTAAGTTTCTGCCTGAAAGGTTTGTGTTCTTCTTTTATGGGAATCCGATGCTGTATGATACTTGTGTCATAGGATTTTAAGTCCTCATAGCCCCAGGCAAAAACATCTATATATTCCTTAAAAAGTTCAATGTATTTTGTTTTTTTCTCCAGTGGCAGAGATTTAGACAGTTTTATCATTTTGGGGTTTTCTTCTGTTCCTATGTTGCACTCTTCAACCTCTTTACCACTAGCTTCAATTTTCAGTTTTTTGGCTACATCGTTAAAATCAAACAAGTCTTCCAATGGAACTAAACCTCTAGATAACACATTATTTTTCAACAGCAGAATATCAGAATCTACCTCATTTTCATTAAATTCTTCAACATCTATTTTATTTACACTACCATTCTCAAAAACAAATTTATTTACAAATTCATCATCATTTTCTAAATCTATGTTTGTACATTCGAAATCATTCTTACATTGTAGAAAATCTTTGATCTGATTGTCATTTCCAAATACCTGCCAATATCTGATGTTGTCAGGAATGGTTGGTCTGCACTTCACCTCCACTATGTACTTGCGAGTGGGACAAAAAGGGATTTTACAGGTAGCTGCTGATGTAGCCAACCCATCTGCGAGTATATTTTGTCCCCTAGGCATTACCTGCAAGTCAATCTCAGTAAAGCATTGAAGATCATCCAAAACAACATTCCTATAGGCTCTAAGTCTGGGATGTTTTGCTGCATACTCACCTTTGATTTGCTTGATAATCAATTCAGAATCACCCCTTACCATTATCTGCTTGGCACCAACTTTCTTCAATAGTTTCAGGCCGAGCATCAAAGCTTCGTACTCGACTATGTTGTTAGTGCATTGGAAGTTCAGTTTGTAGAAATGGATCTCTAAATATCTTGATCTGTGATTATGTAACCAAACTCCAGCTCCAACTCCCTCTTTGCTCACTGCACCATCGAAGTCCATGCTCCAAAAATCTACTGGCAGTTCCTCATTTTCCACAGTTTCGACCTCTCTTGCCTCAATGCTTTCTTTATTTTCTTTTGGATCAGTTGTGTCACTTTCCAGCTGTGCAATTTGTCCTTCTAGGTCACCTTCATTGTATAATATGAAAGAATCCAGGTCAAAGTGTGCCGAGTACAGGGGGTAATTATGAGGTTTTTCTTGACTACTGACCATGTATTTCATCAAAGTTTCCCTATATAGTCTTCTTTGTTGTCCAAAGATTGGAACAGTGACATAAGACATGTCTAGCTGAAGAGTTCCTTTAAGCTTAACTCCCCATGACCTTGATAGTAACATACCATACTTTTGGGGAATGTCCGCAACTACTATATCCATTACCATACTCTTTGCTAGAATTTGGGCTAGGGTGATGAATAAGTCTTTGATTAGGCCTATACATTTAACCTTGTTGGAATTAAAAGAATGCAAATACTTGTAGGGTCTGGTGACTTCGAGTCCCAACTTTTCCATCACTGCCTTGGTCATCAGGTTATGAGAGGCACCTGAATCCAACATAGCGTTGTGTAATATCAAGACGTGGATATTTAGGCTGATGTAAAAAGGTGCGACGACCCCATTATCAGTCTGACCATCTACTTCAGGACCAAACAGGAGCTCTGGTCGGTCATCAACAAGATTTACTGTGTCTGAATGATTTGCAGATCCAACATTCAAAGCCTTAGTACCTATCTCAGGTTCGATGCTTAAATCTTTAATCACTTGCGACCTGCAAGCATTCTTGTTCATTAACTCGAAGAGGGGAATGGGAATTTTTAATTTAGCTAGTTCCCCTCCAAGGCTGAATGCAGTGGAAACTTTGCTTAAGGTCTGTACTTCTGGTTTATATGTTGGAACTCTATATTCAGATGCCCTTGGTTGGCTTGTTTGACTGATTGATGAAACTTCAGTCTGATTTGCTCTTTATAGAATCTTTGGAGATCTTGGTGTAGAAGATTCAACATTATTTCTCTCAATGAGCTTCTTGGTAGGGTTTTCTGAGGTCTTCTTGGTTTCGACTATTTTCTTTGTTTCATTACCCTTCTTTGTTTCAACAATATTCTTTGGACAATTTTCATTTGCTCTCTTGCTCCTCAGGTTATACTGCCTGTGTACCTCCATAATAGCATTCTCAAAAGCCTCCTGTTCTGTTTCATCTGCTTCCTCATCTACCTTTGTTTGTGAAAGAAGAAAAATCTCGTGCTCTTCCTGGGTGAGGAAAATGGAGTCATCATCATGAATGCCCATGAGGTTTATATGAGTGTCATTGAATTCCTCGAGTACCTCCTCCCCATCATTAGCATAATTATCCTGGAGGGGTGGTCTGATCTGCTGATCTGACCCCCTCTATTCTCTTTGATCCCTAAGATCTCTTTGTCGGATCTGGGGCGTATTTTTTCTGAAGTTTGGGTTCTGAATTAGAGGAGTAGCTTGGTTAGCCCTGGGAGGATTTCTTTTATCTATAGTAAGTCTCTGCATCATTCTCTCCATCACTCTGGCTAAAGAGTCTGATTTGGCATATGAAGAGAATGTGGAAGGTTCCTCTTTGATTGTGACCCTCCTCTTTGTTCTCTACCTGGCCCTTCTAGCTAGTAGGTTAGCCTCCACGCTTACTGCACTTTTTTGCATGTATTCCAGAGTAGCTGCATTTATTTCCCTTAGCTGATATGACATATCAACATCAAATCCATCTAGAAACTTAATTAGTGCTAAACCTTGAGGGGGTTTTATGTCAGTTGGGATGGCATTGTAAAGGTCATTGAACCTGGTGCAGTAATATTGCACTATTTCTCCCTGATTCCTCTTGATGTTCTCATACTCTGATAATATTCGGAGTGGATTTTTCTTAACCTCCCATCTATCCAGAAAAATTCTGTGAAAAGCGGCAAGATCTATTATCGAAGCAGGACGTAAGGCTTTAAACCACTTTTTAACGTCCCCAGTCAGGATTTGTGCAAATAATCTCATTTGTACATCAGCTTCATCTACTTCCTGCAGATCAAAATAATCATTCATTTTGTCAACATGTTGTTGTGCATTAATAGAACCAGTATTGTCATACTGAGGGAGTCTAGTTTGATAATCTTGAGGCATGGCATGCAAAGGAGCAACCAACACCAAGGGAGCATATCTTGTTTCCATAGCTGGTGGATGAGCTTGAACAGTAACCTGTATGATTGGAGGGGATGTAACATATGCAGTGGAGGACGAAGGGCTAGGGGGTGTAGAGTGAATTGTTTGAGGTTTCACAGAGGCTGCAGTAATCGTTAAGGCATAAAGTTTGAACGACTGCTGGAAATGAGCTCTATCCAAGGCTTGATCAAGATTTGCCACCAAATCTTCTAATTTATCAAATTTCTGGAGAAAACGTTGATCAACGTCTGCCCTGGGTGAGAGAATTTCAGGAGTCTTAGGTTGCAGGATGGTTTGATCCAACACAGTTCCACTTACAAAGCTGTCTGATTTTGTTCTAAAAAGGATTTGTTCAAAAGGGATATCAAACTCAATATCCTGAAGGGCAACCCGTTTCTCTGGGAGGGAAGGAGATCTGTGAAAGGGATTGTGACTTCCTGAACCTTCCGTAACAGTTTTCTTTCTGAGTAATTTCTCGGGATTGTCTATTGCAGTTGCAGGTTCTGGATCTGAATGAGATCTAGTAAAACTTCTTTTGGGAGCCATAATTCTAATTTTTCTTTTATTTTTCTTTTAAGAAAAACTTAAATTAATTATATACAAATTTTAACAACCTCTGAACATTATCTCTTAATATTTGGATTTTATGACTTGTTCAGAAATAAGGTTTTCAATGTATAGAAAAAAGAAATTGTAGGATTGGAAATCTGTTCAGATTCCCCAGTATGGTCGCCAATTATGTTAGCACTCTGTAAATTCCCAGAGGTTGTAAATGGGCAGAAGAAATTTACAAGAGGTAACCTTAACCAACCACTTTGAAACTGGAATCTAGCCCTGCCAGTTTTAGAGAGGGAACTCTTTGTAAGATTTAGATTTGTTTGGATTTTCAGATCTTAGGCTAGTTAAAAAGAATAGTACTGAGTTGTTTGTATTTTTTAATAAAATGGCTAAATGCCACTTACGCTTCCATTGGGATATGGGGTCTGTTTTATAAAAATGGAGATTAAAGGACAGTTTTTAGAAGATTCGTTTTACAGGGCAAGGTAGTGCCACTGTTGGATTCTTTAGAAATAAAATGATGGATTGTTGAAAAGGTGAGATATCAGTTAAAACAAAAAAGAAATTAAGAATTTCTTTGTTATAACATCAGAAGGAAAACATTTAAATATGTAAAAGATTAGGAACAGAGTACGCGATGGTAAATTCTGCAACTTTAACTTCTTTTAAAGATTAGATTAGAAAAACAACATGATAACTGAGAAAGAAAACTTTTTATGAAGACAAAGGAAACTTCACCAACAACTAACACACATGAATCCTGTGAAACGTCTCTTTGTATTACTGGAATAACCTCTTGATAAAAATTACAACGATTACAGTTTGCTCGGGCGTAAAGATCAACCCTTAATACTTCAAAGTTTGAAGTATTTATAATAAAAATTACAAGCGACCCTGTCATCAATGATCAGGACGTGGCAGATGCTAATTTTAACTATCTAGATAATAAGATACAAAAATATAGGAACTGATGATGATGTGTCGAATCTATCATGTTGATTTTGGGGAAGACCATTGGTGAGTCATTCATATGACTTTGACTGCGCTGGACACTGACTTGGACGAGACCTTTATCTTTACTCAATCAATTCGCACATCTCATCCCATCTTTGTGTACCAGGGATGATAACTTTCAATAGCCGATGATAGATTTCATCCATCTCGGTATACTTAGTAAAAGTCGGCTTGGTGAGGAAAATGTACTTGATTTCATGTTGTATGTTTAGGTCAGGCTACAAAGTCTCCAAGAACGCTTTGCTTGTGATGCTGCCCTGTATCCTTGAGAACTTGGAACTGTCTTTGGCCACGGTGGCAATCTTTTTCTTATAATCAGATAAGGTCACGAATTTATCATTTAGGAAAAATAAACCAGGAAGGCCCTTTTTCTGTAAGGCCTCAAGCTTGTTAAAAAACTTATGAACTCCAATGTCCATGTTCTGAACTTTCTCCTCCAACTGCAACATTAATCCTCTTTCGATCAACACTCTTTTGACTTCGAGGATAGTCTTTGTTTTGTATTCAACTTTCAGGTTTTCAAGCTCTTCCTTGGTTTTTGAATTCAAAAACTTGATGGTCTCGTTAGCTACCGAGGGCATTTCACCCAACTCTCCTCTTATCCTGTCGATGGCCTGCCTACTCTTCAGCACCAGATCATTTTGCTCGAACATGATTTTCACCATGGGCCAAATTTTGTTTACAGAGTTGGAGATATCTGTCTAGATATTTTCCTTAGCCTCTACTAATGTCTTACCTGCCACTGTTTGTTTTTGAAGCTGTTGTATTTCCTGCTTGAGCTTCTCTGATACTTGTCTCTCAATGTTGTATCTTGTTTGGAAGGAAGAATTGAGTTCCTGGAGACTTTCAACCTCCATTTTCAGCCTATTGATCTCTATTCCTTGCAGAGTCATGTCCTCCATGGATTTTGCTAGCTCCACATTTTTTTCCAGTGCTGTCAATGAAGTTGTCGATGGAATTTCTGCTGTAGTGGTTGTTGGCACAGATGTTGTACTGACTTCTGCAAGGGGAATTCCACTCAATGGAATGACTTCCATTGGGTTTGATTGTTCCTTCTCTTTCAATAACCTTTCCAATTCTGCCTCCATTTCCTTTATCTATGCGTTCTGCTGCATGATTAGCTTCAACAATTCCTCTTTCTCGTCTTCTATCTCAACTACTTCTTTAGCTTGTGAATCCTCTGTTGGTGGCAATTTTAGTTGCTTTCTCAAAGATGCAATGTCATCATTCTTTTTCTTTAACATCTCCTCTGTTTCTTTTACATTCGAGGGATCATACCCAATCTTGAGCACCAACTCTTCTAAGGATTTTATTCTGTTATCCTTTGCAAAAGAGGATATGTTTTCTAGCTTCAATTGGGTCTGAACATTGTTTAGAGATACCCGTAATCTTGCTGTCATAGAGGAAGCATGTGCCAATGTGGACAAAACCATTTCTCCACTTTGTTTGTGCAAATCCATCTGGTCAGCTGGATGGACTTGTTTGGTGTCAAAAACAATAGTTGACCTTTTGTAGTCAGTGATCTCTTTGGGTTGAGGAACATGTGCTTGCAAAAATGCCAGATGCATTCTTCCTTTCTCTGTGTCAAAAGCTGACAACAATTTGTGTTGTGCTGTGGAGGTTTGCTTCCAGAACTGAGCATAGGTGTTGTTGGTCAGCATCTGGTTCTTCTTTTTAATCATGTCATATTTTTTGAAAATGTTCAGAGGTATAGATCCTTGTGGAGTTTGGGTGGTCACATCTATATCTGTCTTCTTCTTTGAAGAAGAATTGGACACCACCTGATGTTTTCCCTCAATCACTTTGGCAGAGTAGGGATCTTCCTCACGAGACATGTGAGTAGCATGAGTGGTTTTGGGTCTTTTGTTGTATACCTGAAAATATTCCACTGATACCTCAGTGACTGAAGGAGAGGCATCCTTTCTTGGCCTTTTTTCCTTTGGTACCTGTGGAGTGGTAGTCTGTGAAATAGAGACTGAAGGAGATTCCTTCTATTCAGTATATACCAGAGTTTTTGCATCCCACTCTGTTTGGTTCACATACTTTTTAATTTCTGGTTTGAGGGTGTGAGCATGAGGTGAAATTTTGTTTTTGGATCTAATCTCTGTAATGATCCCACTTGGATCATAACACCAAATGAAACTGGTGTTGAATTTCATTTTCTTTAATAGTTTATCTGCCTCTTCCCCAACAACTTGATTGTTGTAGATAAACGGTCCTATTTTCCCTTTAAACCTCATCTGCTTTTTTTTCTTCAGAGACACAAAATGAATGTCATCTAAGTTTATCATCTGATGAATATACTCCAGTGCAAATATTCGACCAGGCACATACTTAGGAAATTTGTATGGAGCTAGTTCACACCAATACAGTCTGATCTCTGTGTGATTCTGATATAGGAACCAGTCCCTGGTCTTTGCGTGATCTGAAAGGTTAAAAACTCTTTGGATGTCCTCGTTTATCCTCGGTTCTGGTCTTCCACTGAGCATGCTTACCACTGGGTGATAAAACAACTTGATGAACTATTTGAAACTGAACTCAGTGGAGTTTCTTCTGAGCAACGACATCCATAAAGTTACTGCTTGCGGTTTTTCGTCCTTGTCCATTTTCTGCATGAGAAAGGAAAATTTGTCTGCTTGATAAAACATAAACATGTAGGCTAGTATTGAATAATTTCAGAACATGCCTTCTGTAGGGAAATTTTCTAGTTGCTCGTGCAGGTTTTCGGCCAAAAAACCGCTGTAATCAAACTGGGTGGCAACTTTCTCTTCAGTAGAGAAAATGGACAGGAAACCTAGGATAGGTTCATCCACCCATTCGTTTGAGGAGTAACCGAGCAAACAACATAGTGTTGAGATAATCTGGTTTCCCTTTTCGAAAAATATGGAGGAATGATAAGGAGGATTCTTCTTAGGAAATTGCGCATCTTGTGGGAGGAAAAGATCAAAGATTTGTGCTCTTTGGGGAAAAGACAGGTTCTGATACATTTCTGTTAGAATTTCAATGGTGAGGGGAGAACGGGGTTTGGCTCTGGGTACCTACATCATTTGATCGATGGCCTCGGGTGTAATAAGGAAAAATGTTTCTTCAGACGAAGATACTATGGCTCTTTGATCAGGGAGGTAGTGCGCTTGGCATTTGAGGGCGAATTCAGGAAAATGATGGACTTGGGGAAAAAGATATAGAGGGAAATTTGACTCCCAGAGCCCAATTTCATTTCTCTGATCGATGAAGGTGTCTTTAAACCATGACTGTAGCTCGGAGAAATTGAATTCGGACATGTTTTCTGAGATTAAATAGTCTTTGTCTGCTAATGGGATCTGGTCGAGATCGACAGGATGTGGGACAAATGGATTTTCCTCCACATTTGACTTTTTACTTTTGGGTGCCATTGATTTCCACCCGTACCTACACACTGAACACACGTTAGTAGGTGAAAACTATGGCTGGATGAGATGTTGCAGAGGTGAAGGAAAATGTGTCTCTTATACGCAGGGAGTGTGAGTGGAATGCGAATGACCGAAACGAGGTTGGAATTTAGTGAACGGGTATCCGTTGGGCGAAAAAAGGATAGGTCAAGTGAACAACGGGTATGTGGCCAACGGGTCCTTTAGAGCGTGAGGGGGCAAGGTGAAGGACATTTGACGTGTGTACCCAATCGACGTGCATAATGATGATTGGGACATGCTGACGGAGTCATGAAATGGGACTTGCAGAGGGTGGTTTTGGGGTGTGATATCTCTAGATGACGGTGGTGAGTTGGAAAAATGGTAAGCACTAAATGTTTGGAGTGGGGAGGTAAGATGCAGTGAGATGATGCCACGTAGGGATGGGTCCCACCTGGACATTGCTTCATTCCGGACCCCCGCCCCCCCCCACCGTTAAAGGTAGAAAGGTGGGGGGGTCTAGGATCTCTTGCTAACCGTTGATCTGAACAAAGATAGATCAACCGTTGTTCCAAACACATTCTTTAACCATCATGTCGGACACCCCCCCCCACTGTTAAAAGTAGAATGGTCAGGGAGGGGTCCGGAATCTCTTGTGGACCGTCCATTTGCACGTTGGTGGGATAGCTGTAGATATGAGCGCACACTTTAATCACTTTTTTGGACCCCCCCCTTGACGTTAAAGGTAGAACGGTCGAGGGGGTCCAAAAAATCATCAGAGCCGTAGATCTGGGCACCAAAAGCTTAGTAGTAGATCTAGGCCCGATCTTTAATATCCGGGGCACAATTTAGTGTATGAGGCAAAACTTAGGCTTAATGACCTTTTTATGGGTTTTGTGCACTGCTTCCCTTGCTTTTGTCACCATGGGGTTAGAAAAACATTTCACCATCAAGATCATGCATTTTTCATCGATCATCTTACATATTTTATTGAAGAGAAACTAACTAACCTATGTCCTAACCTACTCATTTGCACCTTTAGCCCAACTTAGACTATTGGGATAAGAAAATACTCTACCTTGGGTCTATTTGACCAAGATTAGACTGTTTGGTCAGATTTATTCACTAGCTAACCTAATTTCTTGTCTAAGATTAGACAGTTTAGCCAAGCTTATTCACTAATCCTAAATACTTAATTTTAAATGAATTGGCCATGTTTAAATTGTATGGATCGAGTCATTATCATTTCATGGGGCTTTATCCATTTTATTTTATGCCCTCTTTTTATTTTTCTCATTTTTTATTTCTTTTCTTTTCTTTTGCAGAATGCAATATTATCTACAAGTCAAAAACACTAAAGGAACAAAATTACAATCAGTAGTTGATCCTATAAATTATAGGGTTATAACAATTACAACAAATATCAACGGAACAAAAAAATATAAAGAATCACAACACCAAAAATGATACCTTTATTGATAGAAGACCAAGTTCACTTGCCTCTTCGAGGGGGCAACCTCAATCAAAACATAGATCTATTACAATGATTCTCAAGACAAGTCTCTCTCATACCTTCTACTCCTATTTATAATACTTCTATATTCCAAAGAACATTCTAGAGGAAGACATTTCTAGAAGCAAAAGCTTCTATTAAGTCTTCTTACACTAGACTAGTTCACATTATTAAATAGGCCTTATTAACTAATGTTGGCCTTTATTACATGGAAAATATATTATTCTACCTACGTGAGGGATTAGGGAGATTAGGTCCCTAACATGCCCTCCCCGTTAATAAACAACCTTGTTCTCAAGGCTTGAGATGACGAAATTGTTGTAGAATGGTAGCCGACTCCTAGGTGGCATCTTCTGGAGTTGTATCCTTCCATTGAATTAACACTTCCTTGATGGTGTGCTGACAGAGATGACGCTCTTGTTGGTCTGAGACTGCTTGTGGCTGTAACCAAATGGAACCTTCTTCATCCAACTCAGGTAGACTATTTTGATTCTGTCACTTAGTTCAAATCACTTTCTTTAAGCATGAGACATGGAAAATAAGATGGAGCTTAGAATGACTGGGCAGAGCTAATTGGTAGGCCACGAGCCCCACTCACTTGAGAATGGTATAAGGACCACAAAATTTAGGTGCAAGTTTCTGACAGTGTTCTGAATTGAGTGAAGTCTCCTTATAAGGTTTCAGACGAAGACACACCTGGTCC
This sequence comes from Picea mariana, assembly GCA_032191745.1. Taxonomy (NCBI): domain Eukaryota; kingdom Viridiplantae; phylum Streptophyta; class Pinopsida; order Pinales; family Pinaceae; genus Picea; species Picea mariana. Next base: position 163,135 of record JASDQU010102069.1, on the reverse strand, counting down.
CCTTCAACAAATTGACATTCAGAGCGACCCTGGTTTGCTTGTTTCTTCATGCGATTAAGATCCATGACCAAATTTTCTTTGACGGTATGAAGAATTTCCTCTCTAACTATAATATTGTTGTCAACATATTGAACCTTCGAGACACCTGGCATGTAGGAGAGAATTGGCGACGACTTTTTCCCATAGATTGCTTCAAAATGACTCATGCGAGTGGCAGTATGGTAAGATGGCTTGTACCACCATTCAACTAGGGGTAACCACTGAGCCAACTAATTTTGTCTGTCGGATGCGAAAAAACACAATTATGTTTTGAAACACTTGTTGAAAACTTATTTTTTTGCATCAATCTAGGGATGATAGGCAGTTTTGAGATGCAATTGGGTTCCCCAAAGTGGATGTGGTGAATGGGTATTGAAATGCACAAAAATGAGCATATTTGGAAAGATGATTTACTACCACCATGATGACTGACTTATTGCCCAATTTAGGTAAGGCAACAATGAAATCCATAGAAATATCCCTCCAAATAGCAAGTGGAATTGGGAGTGGTTAAAGTGTGCATGGAGCTTTGACTGTTTCACCCTTATTGCATTGACATGTATCATATTCAACCACAAAGGTGTAGATGTCCTGTTTCATACAATCCTAGAAAAAAGAACATTTGACCTGTTCATAGGTTTTTGTAAACCTTGAATTCCTAGCTGCAAGTGAAGCATGAAACTTAGAAATTACTGTGGATTTAAGGTTCAACTATTTCCTTAAGCATAAATGACCTTTATAGTGAAGCTCTTCATTGTGCCAAGATTACCCTGGTGAAGCTTTAGGATCTTGTTGCAATTTTTGGATTAGGCTAGAAAGTTTGGGGTCTTGCAACCATTCCTAGTAAACAACCTGAATCCAGTCTGCTACAATGAATGAGAGGAAAAATATGGACCCTTGCTCTTCATATTTTCTTGAAAGTGCATCAACAACCACATTTTATTTTCTTTTCTTGTATATGATCTCATAATAATATCCAAACAGCTTGGTCACCCATTTTTGTTGCTCTAGGGAGAAAATTATTTGCTCCAAAATATACTCGAGGCTACGGCGATCAGTTTTAATTTAGAAGCATCACCCCAATAGATAAGGATTTCAAAGATCCATTACATGCAGAATATCCAACATTTCTTTTCCATAGGTGGATTGCCCACATTTCACTCTGATAGTTGTTTGCAAGTAAAATCCAAAGGGCGACCATCTTGCATGAGAACTACCACAATTCCTTTCCCTGGCGCATCACATTCTAGGACAAAAGTTTTGGTGAAGTCTAATAGTTCCAGGATAGGAGTTGTGCACATAGAATCTTTCAAGGCTTGGAAGGATTGATCAGTTGTTGGAGTCCAACTGAAAGCATTCTTTTTAAGGAGAGTAGTGAGAGGAGTTGCAATTTTTCCATAATTCTGAACAAACTTGTGATAATATCCGGTTAAACCCAAGAAACTACGTAGGATTTTAAGAGTTTTAGTGTGATTCTAATCCTTCATAGCTTCAATTTTCTTAGGTGGATCCCATCCTTGCTGACAATATGACTTAGGTATTCCACTTCAAAGGCACCAAAAGAACGCTTAGAGTGTTTGAGAAAAAGTTTGTGCTTAGATCGGAGATAGGGAAATTGATCCACATGAGTGAGATGGGATTGCCAAGTTTTACTATAGATGAGTGTTTGGTATGTGTTATATTATTTGCACGACTAAGTCTAGGGGGATTGCCTCATTTTTTGTGTCGCCTCGATTTTTGTGTCCATTGTTGGGTGGTTTTTTAGCACATGGTTTTTTTCGATGGTTTTTTATTTCTGGTTAAGGAATTAGGGTTTTTGACTAATCCAGGTCATTGGGTTAGGGTTTTGGATGTTTTTGGCTCCTATATGTATATTGTATTGTAAACAATGTATCACTATGAATGAATATAGAATATGCTGGTTTTCCCGGTTTGGGTTTCCAGGGGGAAAATCTCTATGTAATGTGTGTATTTTCCATTGTATCTTTTCTGTTCTTTTATTGAAAATATATTTGTAGTAAAATATTGTACAAGGTTAATATCTACAATGAGAATATCATCAAAGAAAACTAAGACAAAATGACGGAGGAAAGGATGAAAGACATGAATCATGAGAATTTGAAAAGTGGAGGGGGCATTACATAGACCAAAGAGCATGACCAAGAACTCATAGTGACCCTCATTAGTTCTAAAGGAAGTCTTGGGGATGTCTTCCTCTTTCATATGTATCTGGTGGTATCCAGAATGAAGATCAAGTTTGGTAAAGTATTGAGCACCACTCAATTCATCCAAAAGGTCATTAATGAAAATCATAACACATGCGTCAAGTGCTTCTTTCTTGAGTACCGTGATTATCGTACAAGAATATGGGTTGGTACTAGGACGAATCACACCTACTTCTAGCAATTCTTGAACAATTTTCTCAATTTCATTTTTTGGGAAAAGGGATGACAATAAGGGCGAACATTGGGAGGAAGATTGCATGGGACTAGAGGAATGGAATGATCATGGATGCCACGGGAAGGGGGAAGTCCATGGAGAGTGCTAAAAATAGATAGGTGTCGGGTGTTGGGTAGGTGCTATATTCTTTGCATGTGTGTGGGGGGTGCTATTTTTAGCGGTTTTCTAAATTAATCCCAAATTAATGGATTAGGGTTTTGGTAGCTACAAAATATCTAAAATATTGTGTATATATTGTATTATGAATGGTGAAATTAATGCAATGAAGAGTTGAGAGGTGCGACACCAAGGAAGGCTCGTTTTCTCCCAGTTAAGGGTTTTCGGCATAAATATCTGTATACTATGTGTATGAGCCATTGATTACTTTATGATTTACTTAAGAATCTATATGCATTGCTTTACTTCACAGTTTTAAAAATTACATGTGGTATCAAAGCATGTTTTTGGCTTCAGGGGGACACCTTTGTTGCCGAGGGTTTGGATTGGTCCATATAGATCAAGTTTATCTTGGGTCTGTGATAAACCTGGGTTTAGTGGGATCTTTGCAGAGGTGATTCGTGTGTTGAAAGATAATGGCAAGCCGTTCTAGAATTGAGATTGATAAGTTCAATGGTAAAAAAAATGAGCTATGGAATCTCAAGATGGAGGACCTTCTTGTAGATAAATAAAAATGGACCGTTGTGGATTCTGGTACATGACCTACTGGTACACAACCTACTGGTACAAAAACTACTATTACAAAAACTATTGGTACATAAACTACTAGTACACAAACTACTAGTACTCAATCTACTGGTATGTCAAAATATGATTGGGAGAAGCTGGATAGAAGATAAAGGAGTATGATTCGACTCTACTTGGAATATTTGATGTTACTAAATGTGTCAGGAGAATATACAACCAAGGAACTATGGGAAAAGTTGGGGAATCTGTATCAGTCAAAGTCCTTGGTAAACATGTTGTTTCTTCGAAAGAATCTGTATCATCTTAGGATGGAATATGGAGATTCTATGACAGAGCATCTAAATGCCTTAAATACTCTAGTAAGTCAACTTGGATCTGTTAATATCACTCTTGCAGAAGAACATAAGTGTATTACTTTGTTATGTTTTTTTTCCATACTCCTATGATGTAGCAATTGGTAGTACCACTCAACTTGCATTGAAGTATGATGATGTATTTTCATCCTTATTATCGGAAGAGATAAGGTGGAAAAGCATGGATAGTCATTACACATATTATTTATTTGTAAGAGGTCATCCCAAATATAGGGATACAAATAAGTCTTCGACGAGAATATCTAAATCTAAAGGTAGGTATAAATCCCCTGGAAAATATTTGAGGAAACAATGGAAATGTGGTAAAGATGGGCATTATAAGATAGATTGCAGGTCTGAGAAATTTTATAAATCAAATGGATCTGATGATGCCTCTTCCATAGAGGAGAAAACCTCCACAGAAGAAGGAGGTGATGTTTACCTGACATCTACAGGTACACATGCAGATAATGATGTATGGTTGATCGACTTAGGTGCATCATTTCATATGACTACTCACAAGGAGTGGTTCAATGAATATGGAAAGTATGATGGTGGTGATGTATTCCTAGGAGATGATTCGACAACCAAAATCATGGGACATGGAAGGGTTAAGTTGTTGCTGAAAGATGGAAGGATTAGAACTCTCCCTGGAGTTATGCACATTTCAGATCCAACTAGGAACCTAATATCTATAAGTAAGTTGGATGATGTAGGTGTGGATACGTTATTGGGAAAGGGAACTTGCAAGATGGTCAAAGGAACAATTGTGTTGATGAGGGGAGTTCGATGTGGAACTATGTACAAGTTGTTGGTAAACACTTATATTGGTGGGTGTAATAGTTTTGTTGTCACTGAGCAGAGAAGTAAAGAAGACAAAATCCATACTATCTCCAGAAAGAATACCATGCTATGACAATAAAGACTAGGACATATTGGAGAAAAGGGCCTTCAAACACTACATGATAAAGGTATGGTTGAAGGTATGTCTAATTTCACCCTAGATTTTGATTTATGTGAACATTGCATATATATGGTAAACATAATCGTGTAAGATTCCAATTTGGTGCTACAAGAGAAAAGGGGATATTAGAGTTGGTACACATTGACGTGTTTGGCCATGTGCCTATTCCATCACTAGGTAAATCTATGTATTATGTTTCAATCATAGATGATTTATCAAGCAACAGATGGATTTATCTTCTTAGGAAAAAATCTGAGGTATTTGATAAATTTAAAGAGTTTAAGTATTTGGTAGAAAATCAAACATAGAACAAAATAAAGATGTTGAGGATAGATAATGGTGGAGAATTTTGTGGGAATGAATTCAAATATTTCTATAAGAAGTGTGGTATATCAAGGCATAAGACTTCTCCATACACACCTCAACAGAATGGGATTGTAGAAAGGATGAACATGAGTTGATGGAAAACGCAAGGAGCTTGCTCAGTGGTGCAGGGTTAAGACACAAATTCTGGGTAGAGGCAATGGGTAATACATGTTACCTGGTAAATAGATCACCCTCATCAACATTGGTGGACAAAACTCTGCATGAAGTATGGACTGGTAAGAAACCCTCTCTTGAACATCTCATAATGTTTGGTTGTGATGCTTATGTACATGTTCCAAAGAAAAATAGGAGTAAGTTGGATAGTAAAGTTGAAAAGTGTATCTTTATTGGTTATAAATATGGTATGAAAAGATATAAGCTTTGGAACCCAGAAACTAATAAGACTCTTTACAATTGAGATGTTGTTTTTAGAGAGGTCAAAGATGTTCCAAAACATGAATTCCTACCAAGGAAGGAAGAACCTGAGAAAATAGAGTTTGAGCTGGATGACGCAAAATCTAAATCAACAAAAGAAGATGAAGAACCTCATACTCTAGTATTGAGGAGATCAATGAGGGAAACAAGGAAACCAAAAAGGTATAGTACACCTGATTTTCATGCTAATTTTTCTCTATCTATTACTGATGATGATCCCAAAACTGTCAGGGAAGTAGTGGATTCAAAGGATAGTAATCTCTGGAAGAAGGCCATGGATGAAGAGATGAATGCCTTGGATAAGAATGAGGCATGGGGTTCTTTAATCATATTGATGCAGACTGGGATGGAAATATGGATCGCAAAAGATCTACAAGTGGGTATGTGTTTAACCTATTTGGAGGAACAATCAATTTGATTAACAAAAGATAGGCTATAGTGGCACTCTCAACTATAAAAGATGAATACATGACAACTACTTATGAATGCAAGGAAGCAATATGGTTATAGATATTGTGTTCAGGTATTGGGTTGGTACAACAAGTAGTAAGGTTAGATTGCAATAGTCAGAGTGCAATATTCCTAGAAAAGAACCCCATTACTTTGTTCATATTGATGTTCAATATGACTTGAGCTTGGATTTCATCCTTTAAGTCACTAATAAAGCATTCCCTGAAGAAGGAATCAAACATTCCCTTTGTTCTAAAATCCAAATGCTCAAAGGAAATGATAAAATATTCCATTGTGATTAGCTATTTTAACTTGGTCAAATGACCCAAATGGTGGGTGTCAGTGTCAAAGTGTTTATAGAATTCGGCCACAAATTGTGTCCAAGAAGCATACCCTTGGTGTGCATTTTTACATCATTGCCACCACTGCCAATGTTCAGGATCCAAATAGAGGACATCATAACAAAGTTTGACCAATTCATCAGTGATTCCATGTAAGGATAAATAATGTTCTATTTGTGTGACCCAACCCATGGGATACGAGCCATCAAATTTGTTCACCTCGACTCTAGGAAGATGTAGTTAGCGATGAGGTTGATGGGAATGAAGGAATTGGTAATGAGTAGAGTCAAAATATTCATGGTGGTAAGGTTGTTCAGAGGAGGTAGGGCCATGGAATTGACTCATGAAGTGGGTCATCTGTGTCGAGAGGGAGTCTACGGATTGTTGCACATCTCACAGATTAGTTTTGAGGGTAGGAGTATCATATTTGAGGGTAGCATTATTAGAGTTGAGGGTAGAAATATTGGAAGTGAGTTTTTGGATGGACTTCTTATTTTTTTCATTGTCGGTGAGCAAGTTCTTGAGTTCTTGATTGCGAGTGAGAGCCATTTGGGGAAAAACAAAAAAATGGGTAGATGGGTCCACACAGAAAAAAGGTTACAGATGAGGGGTATCATGACAGATAGGTTGAAGAGAGGTAACCAATAGGATATGTGGAAAAAAGGGTGCCAGGAAGGGTGGTTGGTTCCATGAGA
>JASDQU010102069.1:90274-102603 GCA_032191745.1 Picea mariana | reverse complement strand
AATTAAAAATAAAATGGTTCATTAGTGGGTTACCTCAGACCTACTAGGATAGGATTGAGTTCGACGAACCAAAGACCTTAGAAGAAACTATCTGGAAGGTGAGGTATTGTTATGAATAGTTTGGGAGTAAGACAAGACCTCGCGAGGACTGGAACAGTAGGAGTAGTTTGGGATTCCAGAAGAAAGGGTTTAAATCCTCAAGATTCAATATCAAATATGGAAAAGATTCTAGAAGGAGCCTTCCTACTAGAAGTGTATATCGACAAAATTTTCCCTCTCAAAGTGGAAATAAACCTTTTAATACAGCCCTAGGAAAGACTGATAACCTAAAGAAGGAACCCTTAAAATGATGGGGTTGTGGAGAGAATCATAAATTGAACACAGACAACAAAACAGTAAGAGGGTCTATAATATCCAAGAAGCTACCACCGTCAATGATGTAGCTAGGAGCATGCTGCAAATCTATGAAACCTTGGACAATAATCAAGCTGACCACCAAGCTTTAGTAGTGGAGCTGGAAGGTATGATCTCCAACCATCTAGTTTATATTTTAATTGACCTAGGTTATAAATTTAGTTATGTGGCCCCTCAGACCGTTGATAAGTGTAAACTGCAACCAATTAGACATGTTAAACCGTGGTTGGTGCAATTGTCCACTGGGACCAAAACAAAAGTGGCAGAGGTCATACCAACCTGTCAATTCATCATGGGTGGATTTCCTACCCATGCGACCCTTAACGTACTTCCCCTGGGATATTATGACTTGTTGATTGGTATGGATTGGTTGGCTACTTACAAAACTAAATTGGACTGTTATCATAAAACTTTAGAATGTGTAAATGAAGAAGGAAGAAAGACGACCCTCCAAGAGATTCAGAACACTGTCTCAGTGAGGCAAATATCATCCCTTCAAATGAAAAAGTATTGTAGAAAGGGGTGTTCCATATATGCCATATAGGTATTGGAATCTGTTGAGGATGACAAACCAAACCTAGAGGACCCCCCCATATTAATAGAATACAAGGATGTATTCCCATAAGAATTACCAGGTCTACCTCCAAGAAGGGATATTGACTTCTTGATAGAACTTACACTGGGAGTAGTACCAACATCTAGAATGCCATACAGAATGAGCACGCCAGAGCTGATTGAGCTCAAGATATAGCTAAAGGAGATGATGGACAAAGGATAAATGTGACCCAATTTATCTCCGTGGGGAGCACCCATCATGTTTGTGAAAAAGAAAGATGGCACACTCCGACTGTGCATAGATTACAGACAACTCAATAACGCAACCATAAACAACAAGTACCCCTTACCAAGAATCGATGACTTGTTCGACCAATTGGGAGGTGCATCCATATTCTCGAAGATCGACCTTAGTTCTGGCTACCATCAAGTCTGGATTAAGGATGAATACATCCACAAAATAACCTTTAGGATGAGGTATGGTCACTATGAATTCATGGTGGTGCCATTTGGTTTAACCAATTCCCCCACCACTTTTATGTGCTTGATAAATAATGTACTTAACAAATTTCTAGAAAAATTTGTATAGGTTTTCATTGATTATATCCTAATCTACTCCAAGAACAGGGAAGAGCATGAAGAACATCTTAGAATCGTACTTCAAGTACTAAGAGAGCATCATCTCTACACTAAGTTTAGCAAGTACGACTTCTTTCAGAAGAAAGTCTATTACCTAGGCCATGTCATTTCTAAGGAAGGAGTGGCAGTAGACCCCAAAAATATAAGATCTATTATGGAATGGCCTACCCCAAAGGATGTATCCGATATTATATCCATCATGCGCTTAGCGGGATACTATAGAAGGTTCAAAAAAGGGTTTTCCAAGATTGGTTGTCCAATCACTACCCTTCAAAAAAAGGGGATTAAATTCATTTGGACATCGAAATGTGAAGGAATATTTCAGGAATTGAAATACCTACTGACCCATGCACCCGTGCTAAATATTGCATACCCATATAATGATTTCCTTGTGTGTACAGATGCCTACAAGGAAGGACTCGGAGGAGTCCTTATGCAAGAGGGACGTGTAATTTTCTACACATCTAGGAAATTAAATGAGCATGCGATCAATTATGTAACCCATGACCTAGAATTGGCTTCCATAGTACATGCTTTAAAAATGTGGAGGCACTACCTCCTGGGTAGAAGATTTGTGCTTATGACAGATCATTGTGGATTGAGACACATGTTTGATAAACCAAAACTCAATGCCAAGCAAGCTAGCTAGATGTCTCTCCTAAGTGAATTTGATTTTGAAATCAAACACATAAAAGGAAAGTAAAATAGGGTGGTCGATGCCCTTAGCAGGAGTATAAAAATGATTCATCTAGTAGTAGTAAGCGCCTGTGAAACGAACTTCAGGGAAAGGGTCATAAATGCACAAGAGACAGATGCATTCTTCAAGACCGTGACCTCATACCTAAGACAAGAGCCTACAGGGCTGAAGTACGAAGGCTACCAGATGCTCGAGGAAGGGTTGCTGACTTAATGAAACAGATTGTATATTCCAAACTGTGACGACATGAAGAGGTTCATAATGGATGAACTACATAAGAGACCATATACTGGTCACCCAGGATATCAGAAGATTATCACGGCCACTAGGAAACAATTATATTGGAATGGGTTGAAGAAATACATAGCTAACTATCTAGCTAAGTGCCTAGATTGCCAACAAGTTAAGGCGGAACACCAACATCCAACAATATTGTTATAGCCCCTACCAATCCCAAAATGGAAATGGGAAACCATCTCCATGGATTTCATCACCGAACTACCAAAGTCGACCAAACAAAATGATGCCATCATGGTCGTGGTCTAGAAACTAAGTAAGTCTACCCATTTCATCCCTGTCAAGTCAACCTGCAAGGCAATAGATATTTCCAACATCTTCATGAAGTTGATATTCAGACTGCATGGCATGCCCAAGGAAATTATATCTGACAGAGACACCAAGTTTACTTCGAACTTTTGGAAATCCCTAATGGCTAGTTTGGAGACAAAATTTTTATTCAACACAGCTTATCACCCCCAAATTGATGGACAGGCAAAAAGAGTGAACCAAATAATAGAAGACATGCTAAGGATGCATGTAATGCATCAGCCTAAGAAGTGGGAAGACTACCTACCATTGGTAGAGTTTGCCTACAACAACGATTATCAAGAATCCTTGAAGATGAGCCCTTTTGAAGTCCTCTATGGTAGATAGTGCAAGATTCCAATCAGCTGGAGCAATCCAGTGGAAAAAATTACAATCGGAACCGACATGATGAAAGAAATGGAACAACAAGTGGTTTAGATAAGGAAAAATCTAACGATTTCTCAAGATAGACAGAAAAATTATGCCAACAGAAAGAGAACTCCTAGAGAGTTCAAGACCAGAGACCATGTCTATCTCAGAGTTAGACCCAGGAAGAGTTCCCTGAGAATGGGAGCCTGTGCCAAGTTGGCACCTCAGTATTTTGGACCCTTTGAAGTCTTAGATAGAGTGGGACCTGTAGCCTATAGGCTAGCACTTCCTCCCACTGTAAAGGCACATAATGTTTTTCATGTTTCATTATTGAAGAAATATGTACATGATGCTAATCATATAATTGACTAATATGTGATCTAGGTGGAGCCAGAGGGAGAACTCCTGCCAAAACCCCAATGCATATTAGACTAGAAGGAAACCTCACTCAGGAACCAAACCATTGCACAGGTCAAGGTGCAATGGAAACACTTTGGCCCAGATGAGGCTACGTGGGAAATGGAAGATGCCATGAGACAGGCATATCCAATTTTGTTTACTTCTATACATACATATCATGTTGATAGATAGAACATCGAGGAAAATGATTCCTTTAAAGGGGAGGGAATTGTAACACCTTGTTTCCCCGAGTCTTTAAATATAACTATATGGGCCGAGGAACTATGGAAAACTTAAAAGTGTGAATGTTTGATTTGATGGATCTTGTGTAGAAGGTCGATGAATGTAAATTCTTATTATTTTAATAGAAAATGGTTACGTGTTGCATGAATGCTGAAAGAGGGGATGTGCTAAGAGAGAGACCATGAAATGTTGTGAAAGGTGGTGGAGGGGACCATGAATGGTTGCGTTAATGTCCACCGAACCAGTACCATGCTGGAATTAATTTTTTTAGATCAGAACAACCCTCTGACTAGGAATGAATTCCCATCAGGCTGGTAGGTGGGAAGGCCTCCTCAAGAGTTAATGAGGGATGGGGCAGAATACCCATCAGTAAGGCTTTCGAACCTGACCATGGACTGGGGGAATCGAGCCACACACAATCTTTCCGAGGGAGGCAAGAAAGGAAGCATGGTGGACAGAGGGAGACCTGCAGAGAAAATGCAGAGACGAGATAGGAAACTCTCAGGTTCGTGGAAGGACTGAAGGAGGAGCAGTGAGTTCTGATCACAAAAATTAGAGATTGAACCAGGGGAAGGAGTAACCTTCATCTTGATCTATTTTCTGTATTGGGAGAAGGAGAGTAACTTTCATCCCTAACTTCCGTTGAGTTGGAAGTAAGAGATTGAATCTCAAAGCATCGTGTCTTAAACTCGGGGGTGGCCAGTGATAAATCCATTGGGAGTAACTGAGCCTATGGTTGGGTGGAAATGAGCACCCCTTTCCATAGTCGCATCACACTCTATGATTCTGATAAGTGTTTTCTTGCCTTATATTTTTGAATTGTAAATAATGGATGCATGCGACTATTTACATGTCTATAAAGGTTTCTTTCTCTGTATTAAATGATTAAGTTATGAATATGCGTTCATTTCATTGAGAACCTATAATTTCTTCTTGGATTTCCATGTGCCCCAGTTTAATCACTTGAAGGCGCTTTCCCAAAGAATTTACATCGTCGTTCCAGAGTCAGAGAAAGCCTCTGGGCATATTTACCGATTTGGTAACCTCACAAGTTACCTTGCCTTGATTCAGAGCTCAAAGCTCTGAGAGTTGGGAAGGTGTTCCCTTTAGACCGATAGTCTAGGAGACTCTGAACTTGTGCTTATTTCCTTATTCAAAAACCCAACTAAGAGCAAGGATCATATCCCTAGAGTTTTATGAAGATCTACGTGACCTGGGTCTAAGAACTTTAGAGCTCGAGGCTCCAAGATGTCAAGTTTCACGAAGGTCAAGTTAAACCCCACAATTGATATGCATCGTCGATATATGAACATAGATCGAGGGTGGGGAATCATTGCGGAGCACTAAGGTGAAAATAGGGAGCGCGCTAGTTCGTGGCCTGCAATTCACCCTAGTCGTTGATCTCGATGGGTTGGAGGATCAACAATCCTGGCTAGACTAAAATCAAGCGAGCACTTTCCAGATTGCGGAGGTCGAAAGCCCTGATAAAAAACCCGCAAGACGGGACTCTACAATTCCTATGAACAGTCGATCGTTGTTGACCTTCGATCTGAGTTTGAAGTGATCCCTGAAATAGAAGAGCATGTGGGATGGTGAAAACCTTCAAAGAGGTCAAGCTCAAAAGAGATAGTTCTTACAGGAGCACAAACGAAATCCAGTAGATGGGCCCATAGGAGGAGCAAATGTCGAATCCTTTGAGCACTTAGAAATCTTCTAAGTCGGATTAATTCAGAAGCCTAGGAGGAGGAGAGATAGTGGTCGTTGGATCATATCATAGAGGTTCGACATTCGTCTGATATAAACAAGGTGCACGAACCTCAGTACCTTTCACACGCAAAAGAAGAGGACTTACCAAAGTTCCGAAGTCCTGAAGTATTTTGGGATCTTCCATCATCAAGAGGGACACTTGGTGACGAATCGTGGACTCTGGAGAAATCTGTTTGAGGGTTCTCAGTTATAAGTTTAAATTCAGGAACCCTAAAGACCCGAAGTGAATCTGGACCGCCCAATCTAGAGGAACACGTGGTGACAGATTGTGGACTCCAGAGGAATCTGTTCAAGAGGAGGCAAGTTTGAGACTTGAGATTTCTGAAGCCCAGAGAGCTGGAAGTCAGAAGTAAATCTCACCCGACCGAAGAGATGGAAACCTGAAGCACAATCTCAGTAGTTTGATCGAAGGAATAGATCTGAGCAGTCAGATTGTTCGGGGTAAAATTCAAACGTCAGATCACTAGAGTGGATCTAAACCGTCAGATACCGTGAGTCTGGGAAGAGGCAAGTTTGAAACTTGAGATTCCTGAAGCGTAGAAATCCGAAGGGCCAGAGTAAATCTAGACCGTTGGATCCAGGAGGACATGTGTCGACAGGTCAGAAGATCCAGAGGAAGGCAAAGGTCAAACACCCGAAGCCCGAAGAGCCAAAGAGCCATGAGTCATCGATTGGCATGGGGACACTTGTCAACAGATCGAGAGCTCCAAGAAGATTGTAGTGGGGTTTTAGTTTGAGAACTGAGATTTTCGAACCCCGAAGACCTGAAGTGAACCTGGACCGAAAGATCTAAGGGATACGTGGTGTGAATCTATGAACTCAGGGTAAAGTCCCGAAGTGATTCATAGCCGTTGGATTCGGAGGTCACATGGTGAAAATCTGTGAGCTTTGGGTGAAGACCCGAAGTAAACCTCGATCGTCAGATTAGGAGGACACGCGTTAGAGGATTGTAGCCTTTGGATAAAATTCATTGAGAAAAAGGTCTGATATTTGAGATCTCAGAAGTCCGAAACCTGAAGGAGATCTCGACCATCGGTCGAGAAGAGGGTTGGAGGACCATTGATTTAGCTTAAATGGTCAAACACCTGAAATGGAAGCAAGACAGTTGATCGAGCATGACAGATGTCTGCAGATCGTCAGCTCTGGAAGATTGAATTACAAAAGAAGTAGGGTTTGAGATTTAAAAACTTTGAAGTTCGGAATTGCGAAGAGATCACAGTTGTTGATCTAGGAGGGACATATCTGGTCCATAATTTTGAGAGGCACAGATATGAACCGTCGATTCAGAAAGTATCATCAATATCGCGAGATCGACGATTCTGTAGCATTGCAGGGACAGGAGTTGCGCGAAGTTTAAAATATCGAGGGCGGGTCACAATTCAAACCATGGTTTCACCAGGAGGACACGTGGAGACTTGGGGAGGATTGTGGGACCAAAAGTAGTTTGACCCCAAACCTCTTGTGGTTGCGCCCGCAGTCGCGTGGTTATCGGCAAGGTCATATATGAGGAGAGGCCAAGAGAAAAGGGGCTAACGCCAACTTCGAGACTTCGCTGAAGCGTGAAGGAGAAGGTCATGGCTATCATATGACCTGCAACAGAGACTGAAAAGGCCTGTGTTTGATTTAGATATGAGACTATCATGGTCTCAAAACCTCGTTTTATTTATACTCGAAGAATCTTGACCGGAGGCTCGCACTGAGTCTTGGACTTTCCAAATCTGAACCTGTAGAGAGAAAGAGGATTTGTTCCTGTAAGGAGGAAAAAAGTTGTTCTACCTGTTACTTTCCTTTTCCCATCGTGAGTGTGTTACAAATTGGTATCAGAGAATGGTTCCAACACTTGGCATGCTTGGCCCACGGATGAATCGCTTAAAAACTCTATTTGGAGTACTTTTAAAAGAATGACACTCTACCTTACCTCTTTCTTAAAAAGTCTGATAAAAAATGTTATTAAAGAAAAGAATGAAACTTTCTATTGTGTGTATGTATTTAAGAAATTGAACCGTGTATTGTTCATGAACTAATAAAATGTAAGCTAACAATAAGTGTTTTTTTCAACACTCGAGCGGTCAGTAAATCACGGGAAAGCTCCAAGACTAAAGGATGGTGACGTGTCATGAAGTGGGGGATGGCTCCCACAATAGAGATGAAGAATCTGACGAAAGGAGGGCGGTGGAAACCCCTCCAGATCTGGCTGAAACTATAAGGAGCCTCAGGGATGAATTACAGAGTTTCAAGGATGACAACGAGAGATTGATAAAGGAGCAAGAAAAATAGACATAAATTAACATGGTTTTGCTGCAAAGCTTATCCGACATACAGAGGCAACTACAACATGAACCCACAACCAATCATGTGGACCGACGACATAAGAAGAGAAGTCAAAGTCCACCTGAGATCCAAAAACATGACTCCATAAGTGACCACACTGGGAAAAGTACCTCGAAGAAGGCCCAGCCTGGAAGTAGGGGACACTCATCGGTGGAGTCCTCTGGAAAAGAAGCTGGTAACTTCGAAGGATCTTCTAGTAGCAGAGCCAGCTCACATTCTCGAAGGAAAGGAAATAAGCGGAAACGTTCTAAAAATCATGATTCTTAAGAATTCAAGAAAGCCAAACCACCCTCTTTCGATGGAGATATTAAGAAGGGAGAAGAGGCTAAAGCTTGGATGCTTGGTTTAAATAAATACTTCAGAGCCCATGACTACTCTGAAAACTTGAAGGCTCAAATAGCCATCTTCAACCTGAATGGGAAGGCTTCCATTTGGTGGGAAGACCTTAGGAATGTGAAAGGTGTCCATGAGAAGGACTTGTCATGGAAACAGTTAAGAAATACTTCATGAAGCAGTATCTGTCAGAGAAATTCATGGATGGGAAGACTAAGGAGTTCTATGAACTCAGGTTGGGGAAACTCACCATAGATGAATTTGTCAATAAATTCCTTGAAATACTAAGGTATGTACCCTACATAAAACATGAAAAAGTAAAAATGCAGTGGTTAATTAGTGGGTTACCTCAGAACTACTGGGATAGGATTGAGTTCGACGAACCAAAGACCTTAGAAGAAACTATCCAGAAACCGAGGTATTGTTATGAATAGTTTGGGAGTAAGACAAGACCTCGCAAGGTCTGGAAGACTAGGAGTAGTTCGGGATTCCAGAAGAAAGGGTTTAAATCCTCAAGATTCAAGAAATATGGAAAAGATTCTAGAAGGAGCCTTCCTACTAGAAGTGTATATCAGAAAAATTTCCCCTCTCAAAGTGGAAATAAACCTTTTAATACAACCCCAAGAAAGACTGATAACCTAAAGAAGGAACCCTTAAAATGTTGGGGTTGTGGAGAGGATCATAAATTGAGGGGATGCCCACACAGACAACAGAACAGTAAGAGGGTCTACATTATCCAAGAAGCAACCACCGTCAATGATGTAGCTAGGAGAACATTGTGAATCTATGCAACCTTGGACAATAATAAAGACGACCACCAAGCTTCAGTAGTGGAGATGGAAGGTATGATCGCCAACCGTCTAGTTTCTATTTTAATTGACCCAGGTTCTAATTTGAGTTATGTGGCCCCTCAGACTGTTGATAAGTGTAAAATGCAACCCATTAGACATGTTAAACCGTGGTTGGTGCAACTATCCACTAGGACTAAAAGAAAAGTGGCATAGGTCATACTAGCCTATCAATTCACCATGGGTGGATTGCCCACCCAAGAGACCCTTAACGTACTTCCCCTGGGATCTTATGACTTGTTGATTGGTATGGATTGTTTGGTTGCTTACAAAACTAATTTGGACTGTTATCATAAAACTTTAGAATGTGTAAATGAAGAAGGAAGAAAGGTGACCCTCCAAGGGATTAAGAAGCATGTCTCAATGAGGAAAACATCAACACTTCAAATGAAAAAGTATTACAGAAAGGGGTTTTTGTATATGCCATATAGGTATTGGAATCTGTTGAGGATGAGAAACCAAACCTAGAGGACCCCCCCATATTAAGAGAATAAAAGGATGTATTCCTAGAAGAAGTACCAGGTCTACCTCCAAGAAGGGATATTGACTTATCGATAGAACTTACAGCGGGAGCAGTACCAACATCTAGAATGACATATAGAATGAGAACGCCAAAGCTGGTTGAGCTAAAGCTACAACTAAAGGAGATGATGGACAAAGGATACATCTGAACCAATGTATCTTCGTGGGGAGCGTCGTTCTGTTTGTTAAAAAGAAAGATGGCACACTCTGACAGTGCATAGATTACAGACAACTCAATAAGGCAACCATAAAGAACAAGTACCCCTTACCAAGAATCGATGACCTGTTCGACCAATTGGGAGGTGCATCCATATTCTCGAAGATTGACCTAAGGTTTGGTTACCATCAAGTCCGTATTAAGGATGAAGACATCCACAAAACAACCTTTAGGACGAGGCATGGTCACTATGAATTCGTGGTGGTGTCATTTGGGTTAACCAATGGCCCCACCACTTTTATGTGCTTGATGAATAATGTACTCAGCAAATTTCTGGACAAATTTGTATTGGTTTTCATTAATGATATCCTAATATACTCCAAGAACAGGGAGGAGAACGAAGAACATATTATAATCGTACTTCAAGTACTAAGAGAGCATCAACTCTACGCTAAGTTTAGCAAGTGCGACTTCTTTCAGAAGCAAGTCCATTACCTAGGACATGTCATTTCTAAGGAAGGAGTGGCAGTAGACCCCGAGAAGATCAGATCTATTATGGAATTGTCTACCCCAAAGGATGTATCCGATATTAGATCCTTCATGGGATTAGCGAGATACTATAAAAGGTTCATAAAAGGGTTTTCCAAGATTGGTTGTGCAATCACTACCCTTTAGAAAAAGGGGATTAAATTCATTTGAACATCAAAATGTGAAGAAAGATTTCAGGAACTAAAATACCTCCTGACCCATGCACCCGTGCTAAAGATTTTTGACCCTGATAATGATTTCCTTGTGTGTACAAATGCCTACAAGGAAGGACTTGGAGAAGTCCTTATGAAAGAGGGACGTGTAATTTT
Organism: Picea mariana; assembly: GCA_032191745.1. Lineage (NCBI taxonomy): Eukaryota > Viridiplantae > Streptophyta > Pinopsida > Pinales > Pinaceae > Picea > Picea mariana. The sequence goes on along the minus strand of JASDQU010102069.1, from coordinate 91,887 downwards.
CTACACATCCAAGAAATTAAATGAGCATGAGATCAATTATGTGACCCATGACCTAGAATTGGTTGCCATAGTACATGCTTTAAAAATGTGGAGGCACTATCTCCTGGGTAGAAGATTTGTGCTTATGACAGATCATTGTGGATTGAGACACCTATTTGATCAACCAAAACTCAATGTTAGGCAAGCTAGGTGGATGGATCTCCTAAGTGAATTCAATTTCAAAATCAAACACATAAAAGGAAAGGAAAATAGGGTGGTTGATGCCCTTAGCAGGAGTACAAAAACGATTCATCTAGCAACAGTAAGCGCATGTGAAACAGATGTCAGGGAAAGGATCAGAAATGCACAAGAGACAGATGCATTCTTCAAGACCGTGACCTCATACCTAAGACAAGAGCCTATATGGATGAAGTACAAAGGCTACCAGATGCTCGAGGAAGACATGTTGACTTACAAAAACAGATTGTATATTCCAAACTGTGACGACTTGAAGAGGTTCATAATGGATGAACTACATAAGAGACCATATATTGGTCACCCAGGATATTAGAAGATGATCACGACCACTAGGAAACAATTCTATTGGCCTGGTTTGAAGAAATACATAACTAACTATCTAGCTAAGTGCCTAGAGTGCCAACAATTTAAGGCGGAACACCGACATCCAGCAGGATTGTAACAACCCCTACCAATCCTAGAATGGAAATGGGAAACCATCTCCATGGATTTCATCACCAGACTACCAAAGTCGACCAAACAAAATGATGCCATCATGGGTGTGGTGGACAAACTGAGTAAGTCTTCCCATTTCGTCCCTGTCAAGTCAACCTTCAAGGCAATAGATATTTCCAACATCTTCATGAAGGAGATATTCAGACTGCATGGCATGCCCAAGGAAATTATATCCGACAGAGACACCAAGTTTACTTCGAACTTTTGGAAATCCCTAATGGCCGGTTTGGAGACAAAATTGTTATTCAGCACAACTTATCACCCCCAAACTAGTGGAAAGGCAGAAAGAGTGAAACAAATAGTAGAATACATGCTAAGGATGCATGTAATGCATCAACCTAAGAAGTGGGAAGACTACCTACCATTGGTAGAGTTTGCCTACAACAACAGTTATCAAGAATCCTTGAAGATGAGCCCTTTTGAAGTCCTCTATGGTAGATAGTGAAAGATTCCAATCAACTGTAGCAATCCAGTGGACGGAATTACAATCGAACCCAACATGCTGAAACAAATGGAACAACAAGTGGTTCAGATAAGACAAAATTTGAAGATTGCTCAAGATAGATAGAAAAGTTACACCAACAGAAAGAGAACTCCCAGAGAGTTCAAGACCGAAGACCATGTCTATCTCAGAGTTATACCCATGAAGAGTTTCCTGAGAATGGGAGCATGTGCCAAGTTGGAACATCGGTATTGTGGACCCTTTGAAGTCTTAGATAGAGTGGAACTTGTAGCCTATAGGCTAGCACTTCCTCCCACTGTAAAGGTACATAATGTTTTTCATGTTTCATTATTGAAGAAATATGTACATGATGCTAATCATATAACAGATTGATTTGTGATCCAGGTGTAGCCGGAGGGATAATTCTTGCCATAATCCC
>JASDQU010102069.1:72005-89328 GCA_032191745.1 Picea mariana | reverse complement strand
TAAATGGTGAAACACCCGAAGTGGAAGTAAGACCATTGGTCAAGCAGGACAGGTGTCTGCAGATCGTCAGCTACAGAATTTTGAAGTACAAAAGCAGAGGGTTTGAGATTTCAAAACTCTGAAGTCTGGAATTGCGAAGAGATCACAGTCGTTCATCTAGGAGGGACATATTTGGTCCATAAATTTGAGAGGCACAGATCTGAACCATCGATTCAGATGGTATAATCAATATCGTGAGATCGACGATCCTGCAGCATTGCGGGGACATGAGTTGCACGAAGTTTAAAATATCAAGCGCGGGCCGCAATTCAAACCATGGTTTCTTTAGGAGGACACGTGGAGACTTGGGGAGGATTGTGGGCCCAAAATTAGTTCGACCCCAAACTGCTTGTGGTTGCACCCACAATCGCGTAGTTATCACCAAGGTCATATCTGAGGAGAGGTAAAGAGAAAAGGGGCTAACGCCAACTCCGAGAATTCGCTGAAGTACGAAGGTGAAGGTCACGGGTATCATAAGACCTACAACAGAGGCCGAAAAGGCATGTGTCTGATTTAGAGGTGAGACTATCATGGTCTCAAAACCTCGTTAGATTTAGACTTGGAGAATCTTGATTGGAGGCTCAGGCTGAGTCCTGGAATTTCCAAATCAGAATCCATAGTGTTACACATTATTTTGGTCACCGTGATGATGAATTCACAAGCATGTGAGCAGGCTATCAAAATGATCCTTTGCCTGAGAAAAGTGACTGGGTTCTTCCCCTACAAGGCATATTTTTAGAATGACGTTGCAGGTTAACAGTGGTATACAGTGCGAAAATCCTTGACTTCCACAGGATGCCCTATTCCTGGCTCGTGGGGTTTCTGCAGGGTACCATATAGGCAGGGTGCGACGGTGTTTGAATCTAAGAAAAGGAAGAAGTTTCACAAAGTTTCTAGAAGGAGAATCTTCTAGAATGTGAGGTGGTGTCCGTATGGTTTTGATCTTACTATTTTCTCTGATTTGGTGGGATCATCCTCATCCTAGTAACCACTTCACCTTCTCCTATATAATAATGGATTTATCATGGAAAAGGTTAAGCAAAGTTAAGCAAGGTCAAACAAGATTGAGCAAAGAATTGTTGAAAGAATAGGCTGAAGACTATGTGAAGAATCCTGATACAATTGATACTTGAGGCCTCCATTTGTCCATCAAGCTTTGTGGACCATCTTCATGCAAATTCGGAGCAAGTGTATGTGTGTGTTGGAACAAGAGACCACCGAAAGGGAACTTGTGACATCAAGGCAATTTGGTTGTATCTTCCACTTTTACTTAATATGATACGGTGACAGGTTTATTTCCCATAAAATCATTAGCATTTTATTACATGACTCATTCATCACATGTTTAGGTTTTCATTGAATCTATAATTGTTTCTTTCACTTTGGTTGGTTTGTGTCATCCCAGATATGATCTCACAAGAGAACCAGAGTGAAGCAGGGACAACAGAGATATAAGGAAGCGATATCTAAAGGTATGTCATCCATTCCTTCTTTGATGGTAAATTCAATTATAGCAACCTAGGGAAAGTGTCATGTCTTGTCTTGTTTTGTTCTAGATCCAGGTGGATCTAGGGAGATCAGTTTATGTCCGCATTCACCGATTTATCCAATAAAAAAATTGGCGACTCCACTGGGGAGACGACTTGATTTGTTGTTTTTTGTTGGCCATTTGACTTTAAAACTACTCTTTTTACTTGAATTCAGTCTCTGAGTCTTTGGGAGATCCATTCAGACTCTCTGGATTTGGAAGTTCACTTAGATCCTTTACCCTCTTCTCAAAATTTCTTGATTTACAAACACTTCCGCACTGTACCCTATACATATCCTGTGGAAACCTTCAATTTCCGCACCCTGGTTGTTTTCTTCAGTGCGTGATTTCTGCACCCTATCTGTTTCTGGCCTACGGAAACTCTTGATTTCCGCACTGTGATATGCTATCAGCCTGCGGTGGCATTTGTGAAATTTTTTGAGTTGGTTCTTAGCCTCTGTTGATGCCCAGTTTTTGCCTTAATCAACTGGGATGGACTTTTAATGCCAACATATGACTATTTTCTAAATGTTTAACTTGTTGTTGATTGGTTTCAGAGATCGAACACCTCTCTTTTAGTCTTTTTCCAGTTTTTTGTTTTTGACTTTTATCGACAAGGGTATAATCTTTGAACTTGTATCTGAGTGCTTGTCTGATTAAAAGTCTTTGATTGGATTTGAAGTTTTGGATTGCTTACATGTTTTGGATTGCTTGATGATTGGGAAGTCATTTTTTCATTTTCATTTGAAGAAACACTTTCTTGTCATCATATATTTTTATCTTCATTGAAATATTGATTTGGGCACTTGTTGAACGTTTTATTTTCTGTGATTACTTGTCCTCTATTAATCCCATCCATGTTTTGGTTTTCGAATGGAAAGTTAAAGTCTTTCATTCTTTTATGTAATCATTCATACATAAAATATTGGCATTCAAAAATTGAAAGAGAACAAATAGGGAAATTACATTATTCATGATTGTTTGGTATTTCATTCAAAGAAAAGGAATTGTACTTCGTAGTTCTTGTTATTCTAGAAAAATACCTTCTCCCTGCTGTAGATAGAATTCATTGAACGGAAATTTGCATCATTCATTTCTACTTGCATATTATTGGGTCAAGGTCTTACACAACATTGGTTTCATTCTCGTCTACCTCTTGAGTAACAATAGCCTTTAAAACACATTGTGAAATCTAAAACTCAATTAGTAACTTTTATTTTCTAGGGCTCTTTTACACCAACATTAGCTAGGATAGAGCTTTGGAATAGGTTGTGAGACACACTCTCCAAAGCACAAAACACATAATAACATCTTGTGATAGGCAGTGTTCAAATCCATTTGCAACATTTTGTCCTGGGAAGCCCTTCTCACACAAGGGTCAAACTTGAGGTCGCATTGAGATTGGCAGAGTTATACACCCTGCTTTGTTGATCTCAGTGTAGAGATTGCACGTATTATGGGGGTCACTTGAAGGTATATCCACAATGATAAGTGGAAGCCTCTCAAGTTGATTTCGGGCTCGATACCCTGCCCTTGCGTGTGGATTGGATTGTCGATTGTTTCCCCAGGCATCATTGTTGTTTGTGGTAACTTTAGTGGCCTATCTTCTCAGGGTCTTACACAAGGTGACTGTGAAGGAGAAAGTCTTCACGGTACCTAGAATCGACGTTGGCCCGACTCACTCGGGCTCCTTGGAGGGTATACCCACGATTATGTGTGGGAGCTTGCGCCAGGGTGTAAGTCTATTAAGAAGGTCGTCAACGTAACTTTTCCACCTTAGCCCAGCCCCTTCTTGTCTTTATTTCATGACATTGGATTTCATCACCAACTAGTGACTTTGGAATGAGAAGGTTTGTTTGCTTGGTCTAAACTCTAGATTTTATTAGTGAGTGTTGTTTGTTTTCGTAGTTGGCCATAGATTTTTTCCGTAGAATTTTTGGTTCCGCCAACATAGACCCTCCACACCGTTTGCGTAGGGAATAGGGACTTCCCCCAGAGAATATGGAAGATTCTACCCCTCTACCCCCTCATTTATCAGAGGGCTCTCCTCAACAGAGTGAGGTCCAGGACACTATCACCACACAAAAGGAAGGTTCTACCTCTTTGGAAAGTTTCCAAGTTATTTCCTATTCTATGGACCCTTTTTGCATCCCTCCTGGATACAAAAGATGTTTTCTCCGGATGAATTCAGCCGAGAACTTGTTGTTGATACTTCTGGAATGCTAACCAGACCCCATTCAGGCCTTGGAGCCGATGATCCCTTCTGGACTACTGACATAGTTAGAATCCCACCTCGCACGGTGCGAGAGCTTTATGGTTCAGGGGCGGGAGCGAATATACCTTCCATCCCTGAACTGCCTGAAACGTCTGCTACCCTCTCGATACCCCTAGATAATTTTTCCAGTACGACTGCCTATCTCTTCATTGGTTCAGACGCCCAATTAGTTGGTCCTAGTTCAACCATTCCTCTGCAGATGGCCCACTCTACAATGGTCCCTCATGCTATGACTATTACCACCGAGAATACAATGGTTAACCATGATCCCATTGGTACACCACATTCCTCTAGACCTACCCCTTCACTCCCTCTTTAGTATCATGATTTGAACCCTTATGTTGCTATCCATACCCAAGTTCCATCTGGAGTCCCACTTGGACATAACACTTCTGCTAGTTATGTTCCCACACCTTCCCAGGTCCTCTCCGGAGGGTCTTATCCACCTCTTCATGGTGGATCTGTCCCTAGTGGCTCCAATCCAATTGGGAGAACACATAATCTACTCACTTCTGGTTATCAGATTCTCGCTGGAGGGCAATCTCAATTTGGGGGTCAAACTCAAGTTGGGGCGCCACCTCCATTTGGAGGACAATCTCAGGTTGGAGCTTATAATTCGCAATCTGGACCGAACACATCGAACTTGTTAGCTCACCTTTTGAACCTTCATGTTCAAGGAAACACGCAACCCTCTGGGGGGCAGTCTTCTTAAGATAGATTTTTTGTACCCCCTAACTACGGTCATCCATATCCACGTTCTTTGAATCCCACTTGGGGTCTGAAATTTCAGTCCAGTGTCCCTTTTCAAGGGAACATCCCTAACCAATCCAACCCTATGGGCTACATGCCTCCTCATCACCGGCTGAATCTGTCGGGACCTTCACCTTATGTGCAAACTGCTTATGGTCCTACTGGTATACCGACGGGACTTCCTCATCAAAGTCACCAGTATCCTCAAGTGAATAGATAGTTTCCCTTTTTAGCCACTCTGGACTTACCCGATTTGTCTAGAATTTTGAATGATCCTATCCATCATTCTCCTCATTGGCCCGTCATACAGGCCAAATTACCATCGGACAATCCTAAGTTCGATGGTAAACTAGGATAAGATCCAAACAATCATGTAATGAACTTCCACCTTTGGTGTTCATCCAACTTTTTGATGGATGATTCCATTCGATTACGTATCTTTCAATGAACTCTCACGGGTTCAGCCACAAAGTGGTATATAGAGTTACCACGAGGCTTCTTCGCCGACTTTAATACCCTAGCCATGGCTTTACTCACACACTACCAGTTGTCAATCTGTTATGAAACAAGAACCGAGATTTTGAGTTCTTTCAAGCAAAATAAATCCTCTCACATCTCTGATCACATTCATGAGTGGAGACGAAGACAACGTTTAATCAAACTCGATCTTCCCAATTAGTTATTGGCAGAATGGTTCACGAAATCCTTCGTGAATGACATCTCTCTTGAAATTTCCATGGGTGGAGTTGTCACAAAAGAACAAGCAATTAGTCGCGCCCAGTACCTCAATCTTTTTTATTCACAAAAGGATACTCTTTACGATTTGCTCCGATGCACCTCGTCCTTCTACCATGACCACCTCAACAACCCCGACAACTTCTCATGTTGTTGATGGTGTGATAGGTACTTTCCATGCCCAACCTCAATCTCTGCAGGCTTCTCACACCAATCCCAAATCCCATTCTTCTAATGTTCAAACTGCTCCAACTCCCACTCCTCCCATCGGTAAAACTTCAGAAGTGAATGTTGTTCAATCGACTCCTAACGGTAAGAATAAATATAAAAAAGGGAAGGGTAGGAATAAGGAGGATAAAAATAACAACCCACAATCCGACAAGACCAAGTCACAACCTGCTGATGATAAGGAAAAACGCAAACCTCGCTATCCTTGCCTTATCTATGGTGATGATCACCACACGAAGGATTGTCCAAGACGTGTCAAGGTCACAAAGTTCCTTCAAGGGACCACCAAACCTCCTACACCTGCCGTGTTGTCTCATCTCTTCCCTTCTCAACAACAGGCTCAATTGGTCATCCATGATCAACCTTCTTCCTCCACTACCTCCTATGTCCTTATGTGTACGGGTGATTCTAATAAGAATGACATCACACTTACCACTCGGGCCAAAGATTACTCTTCCTCAAAGGAGAAAGCTGATGATACCCCACCTTTGTTGGTTCCATTGCCTCCTTCGACTCCACCTACCAACGGTCCTCTTTATCTTGAACGACCAAACCCCGATACAGTCCTTTTCCCTCCTCCCAAGGACGTGGTTTGAAATTATGCCTTCGATCCTCATGCACATGCTGCTTAGAACTACAATATTGTAGAGGATCTGGCGCAAGCACCCTCCACGATGTCAGCTCTCGAAGTCCTTCAAAGTTGTCCCACTCAACAAAAGGAATTGTTAAAGGCTATTGGTGGAATTTACCCTAGAGATATGAATTTAATAATTTTTGACCTGGAAGATCACATTCCAAGGTTACCCGCTCAACTCACATTTCAAATACAAGTTGTTGTCGCAGACAAGAACATTTGTAGAACAATTATTGACGAGGGTGCCTCGACGTGTGTAATTTTTGTTGCTTGTTGGAAAGCCATTGGCTCTCCTCCCTTAATTGAATCACACAACACACTCAAAGCCTTCAATGGCTCTGTTTTTAAACCCTACAGTGTACTTCCCTCGTTGCCTATTACATTAGAAGGAAAGTCGGTCAATGTTGAAGTTGAGGTCTTTGATGCACCTCTTGATTACAACCTCCTACTTGGTCGTAGCTGGATTGATTCCTTGCATGCAGTTCTATCTACTCTTTTCTGTGTAGTACGTTTTCCACACCAGGGAAAGGTTGTTACAATAGATCAACTGGCATGTTTTAACTCCGATACTCATACTAGCAACGTACCCTTCATTTCCAAGACACCCCCTGGGTTTGAGAATGTCAGTGTGGGTCTTTTAAAAGACTCAACTCTGATGGGTACTTTCCCCATCCCACCTCTCGATATTCCACCTCCTTTGGTTTCCTCGATCAACATGATTTCCACCTCCGTACACGAAACCTCTGTGTCTTCTGAACCTGGTGATTATCTTTGCTATGGTGACCAAATACCATTAAGTTTGGTTGAGTCCGCCTATCAAGCCATTCAATCGAAAAACCCTTCTACTCCCTCTCTTAGTGATTCATCTCCTGACCCATTCCACATTATTTTTCCTACGGATGAGATGATCATGTCGGTTATGTCAATGGAAGACACCCCATGGGACAATGGGCATCATTGTTCCATCCTCTTCCTAGCACAACACACCCTAGAGAGTTACCAACAGATCTTGACTCCGTCGACTGTTGTTGTCATTTCTTTTGTTCCCGAGTCCACACATGATGTGTTATATGAAGGGAACTTGAGTAACATTCTAGCCACCATCCCCCTCGACATATCTATTAAACTTGGCGTTATCGAAAATGTTCACATCGGAGCTTCATGTTCCACTGACGAGGTTGTCACATATAAGTCCCCTTTTCAAGATTTTCGTGACATCTTCACATGGAGCTATGAAGAGATGTCAGGTATTGACCCTGATATCGTTATACATGAAATTAAGACTTACCCGGGTGCTAAACCTGTCCGGCAGAGACTTCGCCTGGTCCATCCTCATAAGGCAGCTGCTATCAAGCTTGAGGTCGAAAAACTTCTTAAATCTAGCTTTATTTATCCCGTGTCTTTGAATGATTGGGTATCCAATCTAGTTCTGGTTAACAATAAATAAGGTACGATCCGTGTCTGTGTTGATTATATGGATATCAACAAAGCTTGTCCTAAGGACAACTTTCCTGCCCCCTTTGTTGACCAAATCATCGACGATTGCGCCAGAAGTGAAATATTCTCTTTAATGGATGGTTTCTCTGTATATAATCAAATCAACACCTTACCCACGGATCAACACAAAACTGCTTTCATTTGTCCTTGGGCCACCTTTGCCTACCAGAAACTACCCTTCGGTTTAAAGAACGCTGGCATGACTTTTCAACGTGCCATGTATTACACTTTTCATGATATTAAGCACATTGTATAACCATATCTAGATGACCTGTCGGCACATTCCATGCATCGTAGTGACCATCTGGCACATCTCCGAGCCATTTTCCTTTGTTGTTGGTTCTATCATATACACTTAAACCCACACAAATGTGTCTTCTGTGTGGAGTCTGGACGACTTCTGGGCTTTATTGTGTCACGTTAGGGGATCAGGGTAGATCCTTTGAAGGTCAAGGCGATTCTCAATCTCCCTCCTCCTTCCTCACTCCGCCAGCTGCAAATTTTGCAAGGGAAGGCAAACTTTTTACGTCATTTTATCCCAAACTACGTTGAGTTAACACTCAGATTTACTCGACTGCTGAAGAAAGGTTATGAGTTTGTATGGGACACCACTGCCAACAAAGACTTCAAATCTTTGAAACTAATTTAAACCCGTACCCCACTACTTTTCCCGCCCGATTATATTCGATATTATTTCCTTTATCTTGCTTCTTCGTACTCTACCATTGCTATGGTTCTAGTCCAAGAAGACGATTTACACGACGGACATGTCATTTTTTATTTGAGTCAGAGTCTCACGACTACCAAAGCCAAATACTTACATGTTGAAAAACTGGCCTTGGCAAGTGTTCAGGCTATCCAATGTTTCTGTCACTATATCCTATTACACAAGACCATTGTAATTTCCGATTGCAACCCTATGCAACACATTCTTACACACTAATTGCTAGGGGGAAAATACTCCAAATGGATAGTGATTCTCCTGGAGTTTGACTTAGAGTTCGAACGTGCTAAGTCCAAGAAGTCCTTGGTGTTTGTCGAACTAATATGTGACCTTCCCTACACTGAGACAAAAAATGTAGCAGAGGATTCTTTGCCTAACGAATCCCTTTTTCTGATCAGTTCCGATGACCTTTGGTATAGAGATATCATTATTTATCTCCAGACTCAGACTTTCTGGCCCAATTTGTCTAGCATTGATCGTCGTCGTATACGTTACCAACCCCATCAGTACATTATCCTCGTTGACTCTCTTTATCACTGCGGGGTTGACTCCATTTTTCGATGCTGTCTCACATATGGTGAGGCTGAGAAAGTTTTGAATGACTACCACTCTGGAGCATGTGGTGGTCACATGTCTGGGTATGCTACTGCCCAAAAGATCTTATGACCAAGGTATTTTTGGCCTTCTTTATTCAAAGACTGTATTATTGTTGTCCAAAAATGCCACACTTGCCAAACATACAACAACAAAATAAGATCGCATCCTGCTCCTTTACACCCTGTAGTTTCCGTTGGACCTTTCACAAAATGGGGCATTGATTTCATGACATGTAACCCTCACTCAGCCCGGGGGCATGGATACATTATCGTAGCCGTGGATTATTTCACCAAATGGGCTGAGGTGATGCCTACATTCGACAATACCGGAAAAACAACAACCCTATTCATATTCAATCATATCATCACTCGATTCGGAATCCCGCAAGCTATTGTTACTGATCACGGTAGCCATTTTCGAAACTTTATTATGTCTGAGCTTACTGACAAGTTGGGTCTTCGACATGAAAACTCAACCCCCTACTATCCACAGGCCAATGGCCAAGTTGAGGTGATAAACTAAGTTCTTATCACCATGCTTTGATGGATAATAGGAATCCATAAGACAAGTTGGCACACGATGTTGTTTTCAGCATTGTGGGCCTATCGGAAATCCGTGAAGTCTTCCACGGGATTTACACCTTTTCAGCTAGTGTATGGTATCGAAGTTGTTCTGTCAATTGAATGTGAGATACCATCGTTGAAGTTAGTCATCAAACTTCTCCCAAACACTTATGTCGAGGAAGAACATCTATTGTATCTTATGCAGTTAGATGAGACCCATCGTAATGCCACCTTGGTTATTGAAACCCAGAAGAAGCGCGTGAAATCCCAATATGACAAGCATGTCAAACCGTGTGTTTTCTCCGAATGTGATCTAGTTCTCCTCTATGAATAGGATCTTGATTTACTAGGGGCCAAAAAATTTGAGGCTATGTGACGCGGCCCTTATATCATCAAACGAGTGTTGGAGAATGGAGCTTACGAGTTAGTAGATTATGATGGCATTCCTTTGAGTGAACCCAGAAATGGGATTTACTTGAAGAACTATTATGATTAGACTACCTTTGCATGAGTGCTTATATTTTTACTGTATCATACTTTTTTGTACTACTTTTGTGTGCTTTTCGTTATTTGGTTTCGACCCCCAAACTGCTTACCTTGCATTGTGCTTGGTCTCCAGATGTCGACGTCTTCTCTACCCTACATTGGCTTCGTAGATGGTGCTAGTTGTAGTACTCATAACCTAGCTTCTGTTGCTTGGGAAATATATGCACCCACGAACGAACTTATCAGTCTACAAGGTGCTTTCCTTGGTCTTGCAACCAATAATATCGCAGAATATAGTCCAGTCATCGAATTGTTGATCGATGCTATTTCACTTGGGATTAGACGACTGGTTGTATGACTTGATTCACAGCTAGTAGTGCTACAATTAAGTAACATCTATAATATCTGAAGTCCTACTTTGTTACGTGTATACTTACGAATTCGTCTCTTGGAACGTCACTTTGATTATATTGAGTATCAACACATTCCTAGATGTCTAAATATGTTAACTGATGCATTAGCCAATTATGTGTTAGACAGACATTTGAGACATTTATAAATCCAATCACACATCACATGTTGTATATAAAGCAAAGTGAGTTGGTAAAAGCCTCATGTATATATATATATATAATGATGAAAATGTTTTTTACAAAAAGAGTTTTTTCGTCCAAAGACCAAAATATCAAAATCTGAAGCCCCTGGCCTCTACAAATAGCATCATGGATGCTGCTCACGGTAGCATACTACTGCCCGTGCTACCCTACAGAGTAGTCGAATGAGTGAACCAGACACGCCCACAGTGTGGCGCTGATAACGCCTTAGAATCTCATTGATCGAGATATCTGGGATGTTCACCGTCAAACCTTCCAAATTCTGCTCGACTGCTACATAATCGTCAGTGTCCCATCCTGCTACTACAGTTGATTCCCCTCACCTCTGAATAGGGGATGATCCTAGAGGCCGGTGTGGCCCTACATCTGTATGATCAAAATTTTTGATTAGTCATTGGATAGAGAGCATAAAAAACATCTTATATTCTAAAAAAATCGCAAAAACATCATAAAAACAAAAAAATTCTTACCTAGGTCCCCCCACTAAAAACCCTCAGGTAAAACCAAATTAGGTTCGCCTCGAAAGTCAAAGCTGGCATAGGCATAATCGTCTATCATCAATATTTGAGGCCTCAACCAATCAAAGAATGCATCATTGTGTTTCACAATGGGGCCCGCTACATGCCGAGCCATGAGATTGCACCACCATTTCATCCTCGAATCCCATGGTGCTGGTATACCCCACTCTACCTGTAGGCATAAATGAAGGACTCTTTCTAGGAAGAAAGATACCAAAATGGACCCATACCCAAATTTCTTCAAGTCCCCATTCTTTCTCTTGGTTAACTGTGTCTTCATACTACGAAGAAGACCATCGCACTAGTTGAACACACGAGGTTCTGTGAATTCCATGACATACTGAAAATAACTTTAGAGGGACATGTGCAGAGATGCACTTCCCGCCATCCATGCAATGGTAAACAAAATGGTCTAGAGAGACAAATCCTGAACACCTCCGATAGCCACCTTACCTTTGCGCCTTTTGGCCTCAGGTTCACAGTACCGACGGATGTATTCACTCATCAACAAACCACCACCTCGACCTCTTGTTAAGGTCACATGTGCTCCATGATGGGATAATCTCGTCAAAAAGTAAATATCTTCGATGTCCAAGGAAAGAACATGGACACCCACATGAAACACCTGTTGGTCTACATCCCACATGTGGACCAAGTATTCTAGTAACCTCAGTTGGGCTCTCATGCCATGGATTTTGAAAATTTTTAATAATCTGCACTGTCGTAGGGAATTCACGGTCCCTGGATCATTCAAGGCCTCGAAGTCATCATCCTCGTGTTCATGTTCTCTCCACTCCAACATTTTGGCAATTAAAAACCTGCATGGAAATGAGAAAAAGGGATTAGCATCTTCAAACGTTGCATTGAAAATTCTTTTTTGGGCAAACGCGTGGGTAAGTTTTTGGTTTTTCGGTCGTCGCAGACAAGCTTTGCGTACAGTGCAGGGTTTCCACAGGTAAGCCATAGGGCACCTGCGGAAATCCTTGATTTTTGCAGGTCTCGATACTGGTCACCTGCAGCGGCCCCAGCGCGAGCCTACTGGCCCAAAAACTCATCCAAAAAGTACCATTTAACCAAAATAAATGATTTTTAATCCATTGAAAAAGAAGAGGATGACGAGCTTACCGTGTTGACAAAGACTGTTTGTTGAATGGTAGCCTGTGCTTCTCGCAATCGAAAGCCTAAACATGAGGTAAACATAGGGTTTCTAGAAAAGTTTGGAATGAAATGCAAATGAAATAGAAATAAGAAGTTTTACCCCTATTTATTTAACTTTTTGCTTTTCTAAATAATATTTTATATTATTTTAATGCATTTTATCATAATCTAAAGGTCTAATGGTCCCATGAGTCTTTTATTTTTTCGTAGGTGGAAAGACTACAGTCCTGAACAATGCCATATGGATGTTTCTTTTATTCACTTTTATGTTTGTTACATATTCCTTTTTAGGGTTTTTCAGAAAAACCTCGAGCCTAGTCTTTATTCGTTCTCGTGCTCGAAAATCGATGAGAACGTAACCGAGTATACTTTTTTCATCTTTTCGTACTCATCATGGAAACACGAAGAGTGGAACCCGTGAAGTATCCTTTAAGTTGTTTTCACACTCCGTAAAAAGAAAAGATTGTCGAGCGACCTTGTTCTTTTCACGCTCGTAAAAGTATTTGAAGAAAAAATTTGATGGGCGATAGTTTATCACTTTTTCAGTCTCATCGAATTATTTTACGAAAAAGGAACTGAGAGAGTTCTCTTTAATGTGTTTTTCAGACTCTATAAACATGAAAAACCTTGGAGTTTTCTATCTTTGGACTTGTTAAACAAACATCGAAAGACCCACATGGGATCGACCCACTCCTTCTTAGGGTTCGTTAAACATACTCTGAGGGACTCGTGCGAAGGATGAGATTACATCAACAAGAATATGTTATCCTCCTCAAGCTTGCGTAAAAATAAAGAGGTACTCACTAGAAATGGTGGGGGAAAATTTGGGAAAGAAATGTGTCTCTGTACTTGTGTTAGTGGCAGTACTATTCGCTCTTGAACATGACACCCCCCTTCATCATTTGAATTCGGGTTGAGAAATCCATTTGTCTCTCATCTGGCCCTCTACAAGTCCATATCTTGGGTCGTCTTTGAGTCAATGCTACCAAGACCATTTTCGTGTCATTCATATGTTCAAGAGAAGTCCAAACAATACCTCTATCGAGTCGACCATTTGCAATTGTCAATTCCTACCATGTCGACCTTCCCTATGTCAGTTTCAAATCATTTTCATACATTGATCTACCCTAAATATGTTACTTATTTTGTGTCACTGATGGGGGATACATCAAGGCCCTCCTGTGACGAGTCTTTTCCTGTCGACTTTAACTCATCATCTGGGAACAAGACTTAGAAATCATTTAGTATCTTAGAGCCTGCATGCCTCAATGGAAGGTTTCTTCGCTTTCGATAGTGGATTCACATCATTGGTCCCTGATCGAGAGATTTCATCGAGTGTTCGACTTCAACTCATGTATTCACATTCGTTGGATTGTACTAAGGTACCTTGGGAGTCATTGGCATCAATGGTGATTTCCCTCGCACTTGTTAACGGTTTTCATCAATGACCAGTAATCAAGTGGTTTCTACCATGTTCGACTTCAGCACTTGTAATCGCATGGTTAGATTCGTACTTATGGACGACGATATTGAATACCCTGGATCTCATCATTTTGGTCCAGGTTGCGATGGAGTATTTATGATTTGTATTGACACACAGATCCACTTTGTATGTCTCGTGGCTGTGTCTGAATTTAAACTTTTGATACATAGATCCACAGTGTATTTTTGGTGGCTATGTAGAATCTTGGTGACATGGATCCACAGTGTATAATTGGTGGCCATGACTTACATTTATGATTTACATTACTTATAGTCTGAGCATGGGAATGCCTACCTCAGAAATGGTATAATTTTATGCAGATGCTTGATTGTTTGCAGGTTCTCGATTGGTGCGCTCTTTGTTCCCGACACACACACGCATTTTACAAAGTATTTTGGTTGTCACGAGTTTCAGCCTCATACTTTGGGGGGCATTCTGTTACACATTATTTTGGTCACCCTGATGATGACTTCACAAGCATGTGAGCAGGCTCTCAAAATGATCCTTTGCCTGAGAAAAGTGCATGGGTTCTTCCCCTACAAGGCATATTTTTAGAATGATGTTGCAGGTTAACAATGGTATACAGTGTGGAAATCCTTGATTTCCGCAGGCTGCCCTATTCCTGGCTCGTGGGGTTTCTGCAGGCTGCCATATAGGCAGGGTGCGACGACATTTGAAGCTAAGAAAATGAAGAAGTTTCACGAAGTTTCTAGAAGGAGAATCTTCTAGAATGTGAGGTGGCGTCTATATGGTTGTGATCTTACTGGTTTCTCTGATTTGGTGGGATCATCCTCATCCTAGTAACCACTTCACCTTCTCCTATATAATAATGGATTTCTCATGGAAAAGGTTAAGCAAGGTCAAACAAGATTGAGCAAAGAATTGTTGAAAGAATAAGTTGAAGACTGTGTGAAGAATCCTGATACAATTGATACTTGAGGCCTCCATTTGTTCATAAAGCTTTGTGGACCATCTTCATGCAAATTCAGAGCAAGTGTATGTGTGTGTTGGAACAAGAGACCACCGAAAGGGAACTTGTGACATCAATGCAATTTGGTTGTATCTTCCACTTTTACTTAATATGATACGGTGACATGTTTCTTTCCCATAAAATCATTAGCATTTTATTACATGACTCCTTGATCACATGTTTAGGTTTTCATTGAATCTATAATTGTTTCTTTCACTTTGGTTGGTTTGTGTCATCGCAGATGTGATCTCACAAGAGCACTTGAGCGAAGCAGAGACAACAGGGATATAAGGAAGTGATATCTAAAGGTATGTCATCCATTCCTTCTTTGATGGTAAATTCAATGATAGCAACCTAGGGAAAGCATCATGTCCTGTCTTGTTTTGTTCTAGATCCAGGTGGATCTAGGGAGATCAGTTTATGTACGCATTCACCGATTTATCCAATAACACGTAGAGAGAAAGAGGATTTGTTCCTGTAAGGAGGACGAAATTTTTTCTACTTGTTACTTTCCTTTTCCCATCGTGGGTGTGTTACAGGTTCTAATGGTATTACATACACACATACTATTGATATTTCAACAAACCATTTATTCCACAGTCAAGTATCTTCACTAGACTCTCCCCATGCCTGAATCAATTACAAAATCCTGTTTCAATTACTGGTAATAGTGTGAGGATTGTCAATAATTTTTTCCATCTTTCCCAAAACTCTCTTAGAAGCCACCTCATAGAACACCTTATCGTAGTTCATGGCATAATTCTTGAGGAGAATGAGATCCAAGTATTGAACGATGGGGTGTTTCACTGTGATCCTCTTCTTAATTCCCCTAATGATGTCCTAGTCGTTGAGATTCTCGTTGTTGAGCATACCAAATATCATCAGATTGGTAGCCCATTTAGGCTCTTGGAAGTTATGAGAAGTAGCTTCCTCCACGATATTTCTAGCCTCTGTATGTACTTGTAAAAGCCCCTTCATTTTTCCATTCATGATGCTCATTCTAGTGCTCATCTTTGGACCCACCTCGACCCCTCCAACCATGATGCTCTCTTTGAAAGAGTTGAATTTCTTCATTTTTAAACCCTCTTGAAACTTAAAACCTTAGTACATAAATTTTAAGATTGAAGGCTTCTAAATGAAAAAAAAGAGCGGACAAGTGAAATAGTAGCCGTTGCACGTATTATGTAGGACTGCGGGCTCAACCATGGTTATGCAAACAAGTTGTTGCAAACCAAGGCTTGAGTCTGTTTGGCCCACAAATGGTAAGAGGAGAGGTGGATGAGGGAAATAGTGGTCTGCAAGACCTTGCAGAGAAGTGACAAATGATAGCCAGTAGTTTGGCAGATGGTGGTTACATAAGGGACGCGTTATTTTTAATGTTTTTTTCTCGTTTTATAGCTTTCCCTTAATAAGATAGACTCTTATTTAATATATTTTACATAAGAATAAGCATATGAAAACAAAGATGTAAAATAAAAAAGTATTAATTTCTTTATATATATTTTTAGTTTTTTAAAAATTAAATATTAATTTAATTTATTGACAAATGTATAACTAAATTTTAAATAAAGTTAAATCCAAATTGAAACTTTGTATAGATTATTATTTTTTTAGAACAAAAATAATGTAAAGTAAATTTAATTTTTCAAAAGAATTTTACAAGTATATTATTTTTAATTTTATTTATTATTAAGTTATATATAGATAGATAAATAGTGAAGATATACCGCTTACCAAACCATGTGAAATTTTTATTATAATTTCATGTATTTCTTTTCTATATATAAATGATGTATTCATAATTAATATTAAAAAAAATAATAAATTTAATAAATATTTTTTTTAATATTATTTAAAACTTAAACGTTAACATGTTATTTAATATTAGTTAACTTAAATGTAAGCTAATAAATTAATTTTCTCAATTTTAAAATGCTTATTTATTATTAAATTCATAGTTCAAAAACTATATATTTATTTTATCATTTTAAAAGTATATATTTATTCTGTAATTCTTGTTAGAGATTAACTTACTTTTCTAGATTTGAACTTATAACTTTTTAGATAAAAATACATATTCTTAACTATTAAACTATTAGAACCACTCAAACTACATATATTTACAAAATAAAAGACAATATTATATTCAAAATAATTTCATACCATGCCTAAATGCAATGAAAATTACAATCAATTTCATACCAATCCATAGCTCCTTGGAACACAAAATTCCATCCCATGGGGTTCATTAGGAGCCCACGGTTCTACCGCCCAAACTCCTGCGTGAGCTCACTATACGCCTCCCCCACCAGGAATGTGCACTGAGTTCTTGAGTCGATCATGGTTTGCCCGACGCCCGTGTGGTCTGGAAGGAACACAAACATGGGGATGGGGAGAAGCTTGTTTCCAACCTTGATGTTCTCTGATCTCACTTTGTAGCCCGCTCTATTGAAATAGAGTAACGGAAGTGCTATTGTAAACAACTACGTGTAGTGGAAACGATACAGTATGAGAATTTGGGTGA
>JASDQU010102069.1:21330-38403 GCA_032191745.1 Picea mariana | reverse complement strand
GTGGTTCTAAAATTTGCTATGCCTTGGTACTGTGAAACAACCTCTAGAGTATTCTCCATGTATTTTCTATACTCTCTTGGTTGTCGCTAAAGTATTGCGCAAAGGTACCCGCGTTTCCACTTCTTCTCTTGGGGTCCGACGTGCTCCCCATTGATGTATATCGCATTGTGTGGAAACGACCTATTCTGTCGCAAAAATATGAATATGGAGGTTCCCTCCACCCAACCAATGCTAGCAAGATAATCAACCATGAATAATGAAATTTTGTCCCCAAGTCGTGCGTGTCTTTGTCATCATCGAGGAACAGGTTCAACAGGTAGGGGGGCCACCTGAGCATGGTGTTATTGGCACACTAGGCTACAGCTACGACAACCCCTGCATGGACTTCCTCCTCGCGACACTTCCTCAATAAATTGAAGGCCATGAGTTTTGTGGCCATCCTAGTGGTTGCGCCGCTAATTCTTTTTATTATGATTCTACATGATCCCTTCTTTGTGATATATGTTTTCTTCATTTCCTTGGTAAGAGCCTTCTCCATTGTCTTGTCACCCAGGTACTATTTAGGACTCTCACCCATTAATGACAGACTTGTGATGAACGCGATCAATTCCACATCGATGGAGACAAGTTCCTCCATTCATAGAAAGCCTCCATGGAGGACTGCCAGCAACTAATTGACGCAATTATTTACCTCTTTCCCCCTATCGAAGTGGGGAATATCCATCAATTTCAGTATCCCTGTGTTTGTGAGGCCTGCTTCCCATTGTTTTGGTTGCATCATGGGATCTCCAAATGGACCTGTACCTATGATGTCCATGTAAACTTGTGGCACAAATTCTGGGAATTTTCCAGTGTCAAGCACATCATGGTCCAAATACTTTATCTTTTCTACATAAACCAAAAGTGTTGGTGGGGACTACACTCCCTCTAGGATGCGTGGAAGTACGATTGTTGCATCGGGTTCCTTGCGTGAGGACCATTCCATGGGATGTTTTCCCTTTCTTCTTACCGACACGCTAGAAGTCGCACACTCTACTTGTCTATCCTCTGTGCCCAAATATGGTTGCTCAATTATGTCTTATACCAGCCCTTGCTACTACTATGCGGACCCTATTTCAGGTTGTGGTCTTGGTGTTGCAGCCTCTATCTTCTTGTTGGCATCCCCATTTGTTCTTTGGGATTCTTTGGCTCTTGCGGGTTGTAGGTTTCCTGCATCGTTTGTTTGGCGGCCCTGCGCACTATCGTGCAAATCGATTTCCATGCTAGGCATTATTTGGGCTTGTGCTTCTTCCTCGACTAGTGTGGGACTCATTGGCTCGACCTGTGAGGATGGAATTTCGTCCACATAGATTATTCCCTCTATGTGAGCCATTTCTTGTTCGACCTCTATGGTTTCGTGTGGTTCCCTAACGTTGCTTTAGGTTTTCCTTGTGGTTTGGCTCAACGCACCAATCTTTGATGGTGCCATAATGGATACTGGTTTCTTTTTCTAAACAAAGTTTGACTGCTTCACACTATGCTCTTCGCATGTTTACTTGGGTGCTCTCTAGCTCTGTGAGTTAGCAATTTCACAATAGGTGTTATGTTTCCCATGTTTCCCCTTCATATTGAAGGTGCCATAAATGTTATGAAGCTTCTCGGAGAAGCCTCCTTGGCTACAATTAATGCGATGATGCTTTTCGCGTATGTTTCATTTAATTTCATAAATGTCGCGATTTGGCGCCTTTTTGACGTAACTGTCATTTTTCGCTTTTCTGATCATTTGTCCCTTTTCAGATGCGCCAAATTTTTTAAGTGCGTCGTGCATTTTCGTTGTGATTTTTCCTTAGTGCACAGTGTTTTTCACCCATCTACTGTGCGCAAATATTTTTCATTTTGTCATGCCGAGTCCAATTTTTTTGCGCACAATATTTCCCAGTAATTTTTGGATTTTCTTTCTTTTCTGTTTTTGTATTTCTTTTTCCTTCTTTTTCTCCTTTTTATTTATTTTTGTCATTTTTCTATCCTAGATTCTACTATATTACACTATGTACATGTCCTTCTTACTGCACTGTAACTTTTAAATGTTAGGAGGTCGATTGTCCATATACAGTTTGAGTTGAGTCCCATTGATCATTCCTTTAAGTTTTGTTCCTGCCAAATCTTGTAGTTGTACAAATCCCCAATCTGTGACAGTATTTACTTCACAAAGCCCTATCCAATGCATTCTAAACTTACCAGGATGTTGAAAAAATTTACTGTCATACAGAAAGACTAGGTCTCATTCCTTCAAACTCTTCCTCTTGATATGTATGTCATGCCAGGCTTTGTCTTTGGCTTTCTGTACTTCTTGGTGAAATCCTTCCAGAATCCTATCCTCTTCCATTTCCATTAGTTGGTAACTTTAACCTCTCCTTTACTGTGCCTCTTTCTCTCATGTTGGTGATTTTTGCTACGCGCAGACTGGGTACCAGAAATTCTAATGGTACTATTGCTTCATGCCCATACACCAATTTGAATGGTGTATGTCTTGTCAACTTCTTACAGGTAGTCTCGTATTCCCATAATACTGTTGGTATTTTTAAGTCCCAATCATCCCTTTTGACATTGCAAATCTTTGTCAGAGCATTCTCCAAGCTCTTATTGAAGGATTCTACTGTTCCATTCTCTTGAGGATGGTATGGTGTACTCTTCTGGTGATAGACTTCAAATTGCTTAATCATAGCCCTGATAGTATTGTTGATAAAGTGAGTACCATGGTCACTCATCAAAATTCTTGGACAACCAAACCTAGTGATAACTTGGTCAAACAAGAAGTGTGTTGTTTTTTCTACGTTGTAGTCTTTGATTGGTGTTTCTTCTGCCCATCTTGTTAAGTATTATGTCGCAGTGATGATATATCGAGCTCCTAACCTTCTCATTGGTGAATTGATTAGTCCCACAAAGTATATTTCCCATTTTTCAAATACCTGTAATGTTACTTGTGGTCTTAGAGGCATCTCATCCCGTATGTTGGGTTTGCCCACCCTCTTCTAGACATCACATGTTTGGAAATATTCCTTAGCATATCTATGGACTGCTGACCAACATAATCCTCGATGAAATACCTTCTACGTGGTATCTTTTCCTACATAATTTCCTCTAGCTATTCCCTCATGAGTTTTTGCTAAAATTCTAGGCCTTTCATGCTCTAGTACACACCTTCTCAAAATTCTATATGCGCCCATCTTACATAAGTGTCATGTAATCAGTTGATAGTCTCCAGCTCTGACTACAAGATTTTTCTTCTATGCAKTGCTAAATTCTTGTGGCGCAATCCATGTACTCATGTACTCGATAATATMAGCAAAGTAATCATCAACTACTTGTACTRAAAACAATTGYRCATCAGGGAAGTTTTCTTCCAAGTTGGTAGGTTCTTCTCCATTAGTTACCCTTGATAGGTGATTTGGTCCTGCATTCAKCTTCCTTGGTTTGAMTATCACTTCAAAATAAAATTCTTGAAATAACAACAACCATCTACWGATCCTCCCCCCCAACACTAGCTTGTTGACTAAATATTTTAGGGCAGAATGATCTGTGAACATATTAAAGTGATTTCCAAGAAAATAGTGCATGAACTTATGAAGTGAATACACCATGGCTAAGCCTTCTCTTTCAGTGGTGTTGTAGTTCTTCTCTRATTCTAACAATTTTCTRCTTGCAAAGGATATAGGATGGTCTAAATCCCTTGCTCCTGGATGTGCCATAATYACTCCAAGTGTTATGGTTGATGCATCTACATGCACATGAAATGTCTTTTCCCACTCTGGGAATACTAGGATAGGTGATGTGACCATATTTTCCTTTAAGGTGTCCAAACCTTGTTGACAATATTCATTCCACTGAAATATGATATCCTTCTTTAACAAATTTTCCATTGGCATAGTGATCTGCGCATACCCCTTTATAAATTTCGTGTAATAGCATGTATGTTCTAGTGTTTCTCTCAACTTGCACACTGATTTTGGTGGTGGTAAATTGACAATGACTGCAATCTTAGCATGATCCACTAGTAAACCTTGTTTACAGAATATATGGCCCAACAATATGTGAAAAGGTGTTCCAAAAATGCATTTATTTATATTCAATGATATATGACACTGTCTGCATCTTTCCAACACTAGCCTTAATACWTCTACATGATCTTTTAGYGGACTATAGACAGTCTAGTCATCTAGATATACTTCCAAGAACTGATGTATGAATTCCTTAAAATCATCTATGACTACTCTTGMAAATATGGTTGGTGCATTCTTCAGCYCAAAAGGCATGACTSTGTACTRGTAGGATCCCCATTCTGTAGCAAAATTAGTCGTATACATGTCTTCTGGAGCTATCTTGATCTAGTGGTATCCTGAGAATCCATCTGTAAATGAGTATGCTTCCTAGCCTCCCACATTCTCCAAGACTTCATCTGTGAAAGGGATAGGAAAAGGGTCATGTACACAAGCATCATTTAGTTTACTCAGATCTACACAAATCTTTATCCCCCCTTATTTCTTTTCTTGTACTTAAATAGGACTTATCCATTCGGATTCCTCCACTGGTTATATGATACTATCTTCCAACATTCTGTCAATTTCCGCCTTCACTTTCTACTTGTACAATAGATTCAGTCTGTAAGGTCTCTTTCTGATAGTTCTTGCCTCATTATTGAGAGGTATCTTCATCTCTCCTAGCTCTCCTGCTATGCCTTTCATCTCTGTAAAGGTTGTTGGGAACAAGTCATTGTATTCATGCAGTAACTCTGTTATTCTCTCTACTGTTTGTTCATCCCAATAGTCTCCAATACTTTCCATTTTAGGGTTATTAGTGGTCCCAATGTTGACTTTCTTCACCTTGATAGGTGCAACAAATGCTCTTATTCCAGAGATGGATTTTCCAGCTCTCTTTCTCCTTCAATTTCTATAATCTAAATATTGTGTGGGTCATCTTCATCTGGTGCCTCTTCTTCAACATGATAACATGACAATAGTTATTTGATTGTCTGTCTATTCTGTTATTGATACTTTGTCATGAGTTCAACCTCTAGTTCATCAATAAATATTACACCTTTTATTTGCTTCAGTGCTAAATCAATGTTGGGGTTCTCATGTTCAAATGAGAAGGTTACTACAGAATTCTGATGTAATGTTGTACATTCAGTAGTACCTTTGCGCATCTCCTGGTCTATGTACTAGTTCTCTGGAATTCCTTTCAATGTATGGATGAAGTGATGAGGACATTATTTTGGTGGTGTCACCCTCCATTGTGTCCAACACTTCTCCAAATATTTTGTTGGCATCACTTGTCCATCATATCTTTGCATTTCATTTTTCTCCTAGTCTGCGCCAAATCTAATGCAAAGTAATCATTTACATTGGTACCAGTCCTGAATTGTTTCTTTATGCGCACCCCACCATATTGCAGGTGTAGCCTTGAGTGCAATATATAGGGCTAAGCGCCTTTGATTTTCTAACACTTCTTCTTCATATTGTATCATAAATTATTCTACATCATTTACCCCATGAAAATTGAGGGGTTCCCTTATCTTTGTACCAACCCATCTTACTGCGCAATCTATTTTTCCGCACCTTCTTGTGGAGACTTCATGTAATCTCTGTTGCCAATTATCCAAACTTGTATTGGAGTCAGAAGCACATGATGTGATGCTTCTCCACCTGAGTACCCCATCTGTAGTTGGGTTGACATATTCATCTTCTCGCGCAGTGGTTCTGTACAAATGGTTTGTTTCCTCCATATCTAAGCAAGTGGGTTCTACAAACCTTTCTCCTTCTGAAGGGTCTAATGGCGAAATGACTCTGTATTCACCTAATTTAAATGTCATTTTCCTTGTCTTCAATTTTATTATGGCCTGGTTGTCAAATGACCAATCCAGTCCAAGAAGTTCTTGATATGGTGTTGTGCCATCTATGATCTCTATTACTTCAAAGTCTGCCTTAGCTCACACTCCATCTAGATCTACTATCACACCTTTAAGCCTTCCAATTTGTAGAACCCTATGTTGATTTTCTAATTTCAACTGAACATGTGAATAGCCTAGTGTGGGTTTTCCCATGCACTTCCATGTCTTCTTAGGTAAAACATTTACCTCATAGCCTAAGTCCAGTATAATATCCCCCATATTGAAATCTCCAATATTAACATATAGTCTGAATTCCCTGCTTGTCCTGCTTCTTGTATGGAGGTTATTAATGTTTTCTGCTCTAACTTCCCCTCTACCTTTGTGTTACATATTTCTAGCATATTTTGCAAAAAATTAATAGATGATGGATCATTCAGTAGCTTAACACAGGATTGCAGAAAAGCCTTTATGGTACTTACTTTCCCTAAAGGTTGTGCTTCATTGGTGTGGTCCAATGTCCATTGATGGAGGCATCTTGTACATTGGTACGTTCTGAGTATGTTGTGCAACTAATGTAGACACAACATATTGCTTGAGGAACTCTTTTATGGCCTCCTTGAATGTCTCATTTTCTTTCCATGCATCAAAATGCTTCTGTGTTTCAGTATTTTTATTCACCCATTGGTGTTCTGCTGGATCTTGTCTCACTGTGTTAGGTCATGTCTTAGTGCCTCCTCGCATGAATATGTTGATATTTATTCAATCATCCCTCAATTCTGTAAATATCCACTGAACATTCTGGTTGTTCTGGTTCCTCTTTTCTTGAATCTTTCCCAAAAGTGTTGGACATTCCTCTTTATCATGGTCTGTTGCACGACAATACATACATGTCGTTGTTTGGAGTGGACATTCTCTTGCATAATGTCTTTGTTTTTGGAATTTTTGGCACACTATTGGTCATCTATCTCTTCCAAATCCTCCTCCACCTCGTCCTCCACCTCTGTATCTAGCTCGATCTCCTCACAGTGCGTTGTATTGAGGTACCTGATTATACTACGTGGGGTTATAGTGTGGCTGCACAATATTATATTGTTGTTGTGCATTGTTATATGGAGGTGTTACCTAGTTAAACAGAGGTGCAACTTGCCCTGTCATCATTTCTTCCTGCACCCTATAGGTATCTGAAGTTATTTTCCTCATCAACTCCATTGTCCTACAATCTTTATTATCATGGCCCATTGACTTGCAAAAATTGCAGTATGAGATCTTCGGTATCATCATGGCCCACAATATTCCTCAATCATGATTGGGTCCATGGCCTCGTTCTTCTTTCCCTTATCCATCTCTTACTCCATTTCTCCACCTCTTGTTAGTGCTTCCCCCCTTCCCCCATGCACGCAGGGAATTTTAGTTTTTTGATTCCATAGTCATCACATCATTGTTATCCAATAACATCTTGATTGAAGTATACAACAATTTGATATACCCGCCTCTATGTCCTTTTAGAATCTCCTCCTCTGTTGCGCTGTAAGACTTTGCAGTATCTACTGCAAATTCTGTGATAAACCCTACAACAATACTGTATAACTAGAAATCTACTGCGCACATGAATTTGTTGTTAACTTTTTGTAACTGCGCGATCTCCATAGGATTCCACTCGATCTGTCTGATTCAATTGGTAGGGTGGTTGTGTTTCAACCTCAATAGCCACTCCTGCAACACATGTGGGAAATCACAGAAAAATACCTCATGTAGGTCGCTAAACATGTATTTATCCAGATATTTGTGCAATGTTATCTTAGGGTTTCTGTTATCCTTCTAGACAAATTCAAGCTCCTTTGTTTTCAACCATCTTTCGATCTCCGCCTTCGTTGGATTCTGCGGTCTAAACATTCCCTTTTTATACCTTCATTCGCTGCATGCTTCCTCTACATATCCTATTAACTCAATCCCATGCATTTCTAGTTAGAAACATAACCATTTGTTGGTTATTACTTTTTCTATCTACTTATTGGGTTGTCCCAGGTTCAGATCTAAACATGTTTCCAACAAATCCCTCTAAAACTATCGACCCTCCTAGTAAACCGGATGGCAACACAACACACATAATGTACTACACAATCTCACCCGAGATAGTTCTAGGGGTGACTGCAATGCTCAGGTTCTTTCAATATAGGAATGAGTGGGGGATCTAGGATTATAACTGATCTTCTTCAGGCCTTGATCTGATTATTCTCTCTATTATTCTCAATATCCAGTCATCTATTAATTCTATGCATGCATTTTGATAAATCTAACTAAATTATTCATTTATCCATTCATAATCTAACTATTGATAGAAGGTAAATATGCAATAGATAACACACATAACACATGTTTTACTGTGGTTCACCCCCTCCTGGGCTACATCCACAAAAATATGGCTTCTTAGGCTCTTTTATTTAGATTTCTGCAATATATGGCATTGCGCACACTATAATTCTGATCATACAATCACGCGACATGTTCCACAACCTCTGTGAGGAAGAATAGATCACACCATGCTCCTCATCCTATGATCTAACCTTCGATATATAGCTACTTGAATATTCTACAATTCAACAACTTACAAAATCATATTAGAACTACAATAGTCGAACTAAATCGATATTCCAATCGATCTCAACCGAACGACTTCGAACCAAAACCCACACTAAACCAACCAACCTCTTGGAACCCCGACCTAGACCTCCTAGGTTCTTATTTATACTAATTTACAAGATTCTTAGTTGTTGAAATATCTTACCAAAACCCTAACCCTAACATGGTTAGGTTTTCCTGTTTGCATGCCTTGCATGCTTTCCTCCTTTGCATGTGACTTTCCCTCGCACATTCTTCTTTCCCTACCAGTTGTTCTTCTCCAAATTTGGGTTTTACATTCCAAAAACAGTTATTTCCTAAAAATAGGCATGTGCCCAACACTATACACATTGAAAGCCTTGGGTTTTAGGTCCCTCTTTGCTAGTGTTGATGGATCTCTTTTTTTTTTTAAGCCTCTACTTGTCTTTCCATAAAAAAATATAAATAAGAATGGATTGTCCTATTTAGAGATATTGGACATGGTTGTTTGTTATCCACTACTATTTACATTATGGTTGTTGAATCCCTATACAATTAAATTTATAACAAAGTGGGCTAAGGCTTTATCATTAAGAGAATTCCATTACCCAATATTGATTATGGGTAGCTAGTTAATGGGACTTTTGTTGATGACTCAAGTTTCTTGTCACTTTGGAAGAGAAAACCCACAACATACCTTGTGAGATAAAACCATGGAGTGTCTTCAGACATTATGTGCTTCCTTTGGTGCCAACATGCAATGGGACAAACCCTAKTGTTTTAGAAAAAKCCAACAACAAATTATTTGGTGTCTTCTAGGGAAACGATGTCATTCCTAGGTTCATCCTAGATAAGTATTTGAGTTTTTCTCAATRTACCATTTTCCATCCAAACCTTTCCTAAATAACTTTGTGAGGTAGTGATTCAAAGGGTTGATAAAAAGGTTGAAAWATGGATCATCAAGCCTTTATCTTTGGTAGCCAAATCCCATATATGTATTAATGTGCCTTTTTTCACCCATGTGTATCACAATTAATGTTGGGTGCCTTTTATGAAAGCTTGYCAAAGGATAGAAAAGGTTCTAAGAAATTTTATGTGGGCCAACAACTCTAGTGCCAAAGGATTCCATGAGATTAATTGGGAGTTGTATTTCGCCCTATGATCTTAGGGGCCTAGGAATCTTGAAAATCCACATGTAGGCCCAATATTTATGTTCTAAATGGTGATTTCGTCTATGAAAGTGAAAGAGGCTTGAAAGGTGCTATTGAGGAATTATATTTATTTAGGAGCCTCTATGGGAAAAAAATTATGGTAAGGTCTCACTCTTTAGTATCTTATCATTACTCTTACTATGGTCAAGAATAAAGGCTCCTTTATGGGATAGAACACATGGAAATTTTGGGAGGGTATTATGCCTTTATTAGCTTGGAGAGACCTCACATTAATAATTGGTATCTCCTTTAATGATCATTTAATTTGGACACATCTTTTGATGCAATAAGGGGATGCTTTGGTTAAGACTCCTTAATTTTTAATTCTCATATTCTATAAGTAAGGCATTGTCTCAACCAATAACCTTGATGAAAACCAATCAAGGTACTAGATTCTATGGTTAGATTTAGAGATTAGATTGGGTTATCTATCCTTGAAAGATTATAAAGTTTGATCCTTGATGACCTCTCCATCAAGTTGGGTGTATAAACTCCTTGGGATTTATGACAATATTGGAAATGGAACAAATTAAAGGTCTTCACTAAGTATGAAAATGTTGATGGGTAAAATGACTATGCACGAGGTTAGTCTTAGATGGTTGCATGAATAAGCTATGGAGACTCGAGTATATATTAAAAACTTGGATATTCAAGATGCACATCATTTGGAGCCCAATTGAACCCCCAAAATCTTTTTTTATGGATGACCATTAGTCATGTGAGGCCTACATGTATATATGAGACTTACTCACTAAGGATCTCATAATCCTTATCATCCTTAGTGTGGGTACAACGAAGTACTTAATTTTTTTCTAGTTGTGTCCCCTTGCCAATTTTTCCTAGGAGTGCATTGGATACTTATGTGGTCAAATTATGTATACTACCATATTATAGAGAGTTTCTCTCTTGGTGGATACACTTCCTTCACTTGTAGAGTTTCAAGCTACATGACACCTTGTTCATGTGGATTTTTTTTCGTGATGTAAATAAATTGACGTATTATTTAATGATAAGGAACCTACTAGATAATTCTCATGGTTTCACAGTGCTCTAATCTGCGCAATCATGTTGTTGTAAAATCATTTCTTGGGTATGGAATATCTGGGTGGAAATGGGCCACTTGCAACAACAATTAGAATTTTGGCAAGATGCCTTGCAACATGCATTGGGAGTCACTTGGATTCTCCCTATCACAATAAAATTTATCTAGGAAGTCCCAGAGAGTGGAAGGTAAACCATATCACAAGTCAGTTATGTAGTGATAGACATGCACAAAAGGAGACACGTTTGGCATCCTTTCTAGTGAAGCAAAACATTAAGTTTCTAACCCCGTCCCTTGCTATATTAGAGACTACCAAACCATGAGAACCCATAAGTGCTGCTAATATATTATTATAATGGATTCTAAACCTGAGAGCACTTGTTGGGGAATGGTACCCAAAAAAATTTATGATCCACCACGCAATGTGTTGAGGCCTCAACTAGCCCCAATCAATCGACTTGGGAACCCCCATTTAAATTTTTAATCAAATGACATCAAGTAGACATTGCTCCCATGTATATGTTCTTTTTATGCTTAATTGATGATTGAAGGTTGTTGGATGGAATTACACCGAGTGGATGCATGTTCAATCTTTCTATTTTATAACACAATCATGATAGTTTGCATTGCATTGTTAAGTTGGTTTGCCTCATAGGTTTTCTCTTATTGCAATTGTCACATTGTATGTATCCTAGTATTTTCTCTTGCACCTTTTGTATTCAATTTTCTTTGACCTACTGAGAAGTGTCATTGTAGACCACCATGAAAAAGATATATCATAGGAAGATGCTAATGATTTCAATTCGCAATGATAATTTTCTAAGGGAGTTTCTAAGGCCACTAAAAATCAAATGGCATTTCTTCCTTTTAGATTAAGACCATGAACCTGCATGGATATTAATTCTTGATGATCTAAGTCAACATGTCTTGACTATGTTGTTGCAAAAATTATCTTTTTCTCTTTCCCCTTTGCATTCCCATGCACCAATTCAAATATTTACAACTCGCCCACAACATGAAGTGCAACTTATTTTGCATCAACTATCATACATGTGGATGTAAATGTCCCATTATATTTTGTGAA
Source organism: Picea mariana (assembly GCA_032191745.1). NCBI lineage: Eukaryota > Viridiplantae > Streptophyta > Pinopsida > Pinales > Pinaceae > Picea > Picea mariana. The sequence continues at coordinate 26,602 of JASDQU010102069.1, read as the reverse complement.
AGGCATTGTATTATGATTCTTATAATGAAAATTTTAAATTGAAAAATATAATTTAAAGGTTGCAAACTTGTAGGTCCCTTATTGATAAACTTTCAGGTCTTTTGTGGGTATTGGTGTGCTAATGTTGAGAAACATTAATCCCATGTGCTCATGGTACATCTCTGCGTGTGTAGAGACTAGTATTAGCTTCTTTATAATGAATTTATGTATGTTTTTTGTTAGCATCGTAATTTTTATAGTTAGAGTTAGTCCTAGATGAGTCATAGTTCATGTGTCAAAGTGTGTGAGGTCAAGAACCAAATAATGAATGGTTCAAAATCAGTAAGTAGCAGGTATGGCCCTTGGAGTTGGGAAAGGGCGTAATGATTAGTCATGTGCGACTTGTAAAGGTCCTTTTCCCAAAAGATCAATTCCTGACAGAAAAGGGGAATTTGCGTGCCAGAGATCGAGGCAAGTTGTTGGGATAAAGGTCACATCGATGGATATAACGAACATCATCACCTAATTATGAAGTCATAAAGGTAAAAAATCATGGCACTCATATCATGTATACTCTGTCGCTCTTATCATCTATACTTTTCACACTTCAAAGTGTACCCGTCACACGAGTTTGTTGCGCAAATCTTCAACTTGCTTCCAGACTTCTCATCTCCATGGATTTATCGTCCTCTACCATGATTCCATTCCTTATCTGTTCAAGTATAAATACTGGTCACCCTACATGCCTCTCCTTTACTTTCTAGATTTGTGCATTGTCTGTGGTTTTTTCTACAAGTCTTGGATCCCTTTGTTGTGGGAAATTTGATTTCCATCGTTCGTATTGTGAGTTTGTTCATTCAAGTTACTACGTCTCCTTCATAGTTTTCAGTCATTGTTTAAATCCTATTAGAGTTCATTGTAAAATAATGTGTTGGATGATATTTCTTCTCACGGTCATACTTTCTTCTTTGGAGTTTCTTCCTGTCGCGTTGAATTTCTTTCTGTGCCTAAATTCACTCCTGCGATAAGCCTCCCGTTGTTGTTTTCCACCATGCCGATCTCCTACTGCGCCAAAATTTTCCATCACGCCTTACTGTCGTGCTGTAGACTCCTGTGGTTGATTTTACTTGTCATACAAAGTTTTTGTCACTGCCTTTCTGACTATCTCTGCGAAGTCCGTGATTCTTATTTGTCACGTAAAGAGGGTGTTACCGTTCATTACAGTGTGCGGGAAACAAATATATACTGGCATCATGACAACATCCCAAAGAATAAGAAAGAAGGCGAGAATTGGTAGGGCCATAAGGTCTGAGCCTCAAGACCTGGAATTAATAAACGAAGATTCGAAAATCAGGGCATCTTTTGAACAGATTGGATGTATGTGATTTTTTTAAAAGATCAAAGGGTACAATGCGAAGATGGTTGAACAGTTTTCCCTCAATTTTAATGGGTTCTACGTGACCATTGCAGGAATCACCTTCCGAGTGATGGAGGAAACTATGTCAGTTGTGATGGAGATCCCTTCACGTGGTGAAAAGTGGTTTAAAGGCATGCCTTTAGACATTTCGTGCCATATAGACTTTATCAAGCCCAACTGCCTAAATGGGAAAATCGGAGCTCGCGTTCCAAGCCGGTACCTCCTGTTATCACTCCAAGAAACTCCTTAGGGTTGTAGGCTAAGGATGCGTGGTAACTTTATAAATCATGAACAATGAAAGTGTGGATCAATGGGATAATAGAGAGTAGCTAATGAGAAGACAACTCACAATGCAATCGAATGAAAAAGTGCTTTTAGGAATCAATGAACAGACAGAGTAATATCAAAAGGTATGGAGAAAATTGATCTAGATAATCAAGTACAGCAGTGTGTAGGATCATACAAGAATTCCTTTAGTTCAAGTTTATGAGCTAAATAAGAAGATGACAGTTCTTAATAGCTGAGCTAAACTGAAATAAAGTACGAAACATGGAATAGATGAAGAAATCAGTCATTAACAACAAAGAAGACTAATTTTGTATTGAAAAAAAAGTGTCTTAGTACAATAGCCAAAGAGTAGCCAAAATTGAACCCTGTATTCCTCAAATGTTCCTGGCTTTATAGCCTTTACAAACAGTTTCTGGATCCTAGAAAATTGGATCTGTTTATCTAAACATAGTAAATAAAAATGTAATTACAAGAAGATAGTGATTAGACCTCAAAATGAGGATAACCCCTATGAGTTGGTCCTTAAGATGTGTTGATTGTTGATGACGTGAAGATAAGCTTTCCAAGGCTCCTAAACTTGATCTCATGAAGATAGGAATCGAATTTGGTGATGTGTCACTTGATTCCTAACATTTTGCCTTTGAAAAATAACCAAATCTAGTCAAAAACTCCCTTTTGATTTTCTTTTCCAAAAATATCTTTCAGATCTTGATTAAACAATTCATAATCGACTTGCTGAAGAAGATTTTGTCGCCTGTTAACTCGAAAATCCTGAATCTGGGCAATATTTTGAGTAATCTGCTAAAAATAGCTTTCGGTGGTTAAGCGTATTGAGTTTTAAACGCCTTATCCACCGAAAGTGCCTTTTTTATAACTCATCAAATTCAGTCCAATCCTTAAAATAGGGATTGAAGTGCTCAACAATAACTTCCATGACTGATTTCTCCCCGTACGTCAAATATGGAAAAATGTATGCCACCATCTCATTGTTACGCTGTTGTTTGTTAGACATTTTGAGACCAGAAGGGTGACTCAGTCTCTCTAAAAAACATCAAAACTACTTTTGCAGCTTGCTCACTGACAGCATTACAAGATCATTTGATATGGTTAACACACTATCTGTGATCCCAATGTCACTTTCATTAGCTTCCATAACTAGACTTTCAACAATCAGGAGAATGCCTTTAGCAAGTTCAATAGCATCTACAGAAAATGCCCTCCTGGCTGTCTCCAATAGCAATGCCAATGCACTTAGGCGCAGTAATGCTTGTCTATGATCTTGAATCTTGCAGCAATATAAGAGAAGCTTGAGCACTAAAACCCAGTTCTTCCTGATTAGATTTTAATTCATCATCCCTCAAGTTCTGAACCATGATTTGAATAAGATTTAAACCACAACATTCTGTCATTGCACCAGCAATTGCAAATTCAACTTCTGGATCCTGGGTTTCCTCTCTATCCTCCTACAATTCTTTATTCATCGGCTCTGTGGCTTCTCCATCCAGTCCCTGAAGTCTGTATGTCACTGTCATTGGTGGGCAATCCCTACTAGGCACTGCTCCTGAAGCAGATTAAACCCCAGTAACAGTTACACTATTTGTAGCCTAACTATGAGTTTTTCTCCAAACCTGTTCATAAACTTGAGCAATGTTGAGATCCAGAGAGATGATGTTGCCAGCTACTAGTAACTCCATGCCATAGTCATCTTCCAAAAGACTCAATAAATCCAACTGGTGACAGATTTTATTTTTTAACATCACACATAAGTGGACCAATTTCTGCACTTGAATATGTATTTTTGATCATTGAACCCCTGATGATCTCTTCTTGTGTATGAGCTATGCTTCTGCGACAGAAAGGGCAAGCTAGAGGAGGAGAATATGCCGAGGTAGGATTAGGTTTATTGTGACAACAGAGTGTTAGAGTACAGAGAGCACACATTTGATGGACTCAGTCCTGAACCTCAATGGTACACAATTGATCAAAGCAGATGCAGCAAACCTCAGATTCACTAGCATCAGAGATATTATCTTCAATGCTATCTTCTTGATCAGCAGAAGAAKACACTRAAGAGATAGCTCAGACAAAATGTTTTTATCCCTTGCTTGATTGGGCATCTTAAATTCAACAACAAATTTCAACCTACGAAGTAACTCAGGACCCAACCTACGAACCGCGCTTCCCTATGTTAAATTTGCAATAAGGATGCAAGTGCCTGGAAAGCGCTCCATCTCATGTAAAAGAAGACCAATAACAACATCTGACCAGGCTGAAACACTCATGATACCATCCCTAGAAGAAGCATCTTCAGAACCAAATATTTGAAAGTCTTCCAATACACGAGCAACATCCATAAGCCGGGCATCTTTAAACACAGAGCAAATGCTAGAGCTTGTCTCATCATTGTTTTCTCTTGTTACTAGTTGCGCACAGTTTATCACCTTTAAAGAGCAACCCAACTCAAATCTAATTGCCTCTGCTGCAACAGATTTGCCAGTTTCATGAGAACCCCAGAAAAAGCATGCAGTCCCAAGTTGTTTCTGTTGAAACCCCATTGTCCAAGTAGAACTGCTATACAACTTGTATCATATGACATATTACAAATGCAACCATATTCATCTCTGCAAGTAGCTTTATTTGAACAATTGCCACAAATAATATTCACCTGTGCACTATGACCCATCTTGTCAAAACCATATTGTTCATGATGTTGCAATCACCAAAATAATATTCTTGAACAAAGTCTGCATTTCCAGTTACAGGGGAAAAACAATAAAGGTGCAAAATGTCCAAATTCCACATATCCTGAATCTGATCTGTGCTGTACATATTTACAGAAATGAACAGCCAAGTCTGATCTCTGTCCTTCATATTCCAATTTCTCTCCCCTTCTTGCATGCGGCCTGATAATGTGTTTCATTTCTTTATTCTGCTGAGTAGAATCCCATGTGTATCGGGATATGAATCTCATACATTAATGACTTAGGATAGAGTAAAAGAAATAGTGCTTAGTGTGGGCTTTGCATGTTAAACGGCTTTAGATTTTTGTGACTGTTGGTTTGTTTATTGACATGTGGAACAATTCCACAGCAATCACTAGCCCAAAAAGATGTCCAAATGGTTGGTATCGGGCTCGACACTTATGCTGGGCTTTGGGATTTCAGTCGTGGTATTGACTTTGGACTTAGTATGAGAGTTAGGCTTGTGGTTTAACTCAACCTTTGGCTTTGTGTAGTGTATGATAGTTTGACACTAAAGCACACACCACTCTTGCTTTAATAAATTTTACAAAAACTCAATAATACCTAAGTTGTCTTAAGCGATACTAACAAGAATTTCGGAATGCAGGTCATGGTAGTGTCACAAGGGTCTAGAATAATCATAATCTATCAGGAGCTTGATGAACAATATGAAGCTGAAGACACTAGAAAGAAACTGAGGAAAACGATAATCATTTGAAGAGTGATGATAATACCGATCAAAATACTAGTGCATTTTTTATCGCTAACACCTCCGAGAGACTTTCCAAAAGATCCTAAAGGTAATCAAAAGGTATTTCACTTGTGAAGGAAGGTTTGACAGAGTGTA
>JASDQU010102068.1:395267-410917 GCA_032191745.1 Picea mariana | reverse complement strand
ATACAACTTCCTTTGATATCAACCTTTCGATATTAGTTACATCAATGGCCACATGATCCAATAATACATCAATGATACAAACACATCATTATGAAAATACTTGATATCAATCCCTTGACATCAATGACAACATAATACAACAATATCCCCCTTTAGAATTAATGGAAACACCAACATTGATGTCAACACCAATCATTGATTGCAACACCAAGACACGACAATGCACATGCTCCCTCTATGATCATCGCTCCTCATCAATGGTCATATCCACATCAATGTGAATATTTTTCCCCCTTTGACATCAATGGCAAAGGGTATATCACTTTGGGGTTGCTCCCCCTGACTGAACTATCCATGAGGATTCCCCCCCTGGCTGCACTGTCATGTGGGATGCTCTTTATGCATCTGATGAATCTCTCCTACTAGAATCATACCTCTGTAACCAATCAAGGGGAAAAGAATAACTCCCCCTACGAGTATATCTCCCCCTGTATTCTCTGCAAACATGCTAGGTAATCATTGTGAACAATATTCTAGCACTGTATTTTTCTTCTGCTGTGGTTGCTTCTGCTCTATCAAAATATTGATCAACTGCTCAAAAATACTGCATCAATAATACCATGATCTTCCTATGGCAATCCTTGGACCTGTCCATGCATCAACCATCTAAACTCATGCCATACCATACATCAAGTGTATGTCAATATTACATACTATCTTATGCATCAACCATGAAGCAAAGGATATGTCAACAATGAATAGTTAATCATGAACAAACCATCAACCATGTACATCTCATGCCATAACATCACTGAGAACATAACTAGTAGTATACCTTATCAGGAATGCATCAGTCCACACACTAAAGTGTGCACCATGCATCCAAGATAGACCTAAATAATAAGCTTCAACACTCAACCAGATGCCATCACCATACACATGCATGCATATAATCATTAAAACCTACAAAACACCATGTCATACACTGCAAAATAGAGTTATACCATCAAACTATGGTGCAACTCATCTGTACACTCCTCTTCATGAGTATTTTTTCACAGGTACATGACATGTTCCACAGACAACTCACATATGTATGTGACCTTTCTATAGATCACCTCATGTATGTACGTGATTGATTTCACAAGAACCTGCATGCCTCAGAAAATGTAAGGCTTGAGCTTGCCTCATGGATGTCATTATTTTTTGGTTGTCTAGTCATCTTCATCCACTTATGAAAGTGTCAAGGTTTCTTTGTACTTGTACTCTAAGCTTCCTTCCTTTCAAGATTATCTTTCTTCCATGTTTTATTTTCTCTTCTTTCCATATTGTATGAATCATTTCTCATTGACCATCTCCTTGAATACCAACAATCCTGGGATTTGTTGCCAAACCCACTACAACTATAACATCTCATGGTGTGGCAATGTGCAACAATATGTCCCACAAGATTACATATCCAACATATTATGATGTCATGGAATCTTCCAATACCTTTCCTTGGATAATGTTTGCAATCCAAAGCTTTGTGACCATATTCATTACATGAGAATCAATGACCATGAAAAACATTTTCATACCTGTGCTTTTGTGTCAACCTTGAAGGTGTCTCTCTTCTAAATTTTCTTTGAGGTGTACGATTGGATTATTGGTGTCTTCCTTGTTCTGATATTTTGAAGGTTTCCTTGCTTTGTGCAGGTTCTTGACTTGCAGATTTACTTTCACCCTTTGAAAATCAAGGACCTACATCATGCTTCATAGAAGTGTCAGCTTCGGAGTGTGAAACTTCCTTGTTGTATCCAAGACCAGATTTATCATTTGGTGATCTTTGACTATCCAGGATTTCATCCAATATTGTTGAGTTGTTCATGAACTTCTCCTTTTTTCTTTCTGAGATCAACCACTTCTGCTTCCAGCTTCTGGCAAGATTCTTCCTTTTCATATAGCTTATTTTTCAATAACTCTTTTATCCTTTTGGATTCTTCAAGTTTGGTCTTTAGGCTGGTATTGATTGTTATTTTTTCTTCAATATCTGCAAGGTTATTTCTAAGTTCATCATTAACCTTCTTATTTTCTTCAGTTTGACTGATTATTTCATTATTCAATCTCTTGATTTCTTCATCCTTTTCTTCTGATTGAGTCTTTTATCTAGATATGACCTTCTCAATTTTTTCACATGCTTCTTGATGCTTCAGCATCTGTTTTAGTATCATGAATTGCTTATGGTACTCATCAAGGGAATCCTTAATGTTTTCTTCAAGCTCATTAAAATCACTTGAACTACCTAATATTTCACTATCAACATCATCTAAAGAATCCATAACCTTCACTTTAAGCTTCAAAAAATGTTCTTCTTTATCTATATAAGAAAGGTTAGTTGGTTCTTTACAAACTTCATCTATGGTAGCAATAGCTTCAATCTTCACATCTTCTTCTTTTTTTTCAAGAGAGAAATTAGTATCATTACATTTGGGACTATTGCAATCATAAAATTTTGGAGAATATTTACCTTCATTGATGGATTGGTCATGCTTCACATCCTTTATGGGATTGTCTTCTCTATATTCCTTTTTTCCTTGATATGTCTTCTCTAGCTTGAGCCATAGATATTTGGTAGAGGTGCATTGTCCTATCCTTTCCTTAACAGGATATGAGAGTCCATCAAACATGGTATTGAATGTCACTGGATTGTTCTTCTTTGCTTATTTTAGGCCTGCATATTTTGGTTTCTTCTTTGGGGGAATGGATCCAACAACAATTGTGTCCCAAAAATCATCTACTTTTGACTTCAAACACTCTTTCATATTTATCCTCCATGCAAAATAATATGTCTGATCAAAGAGAGGAATTTCACTTATAGAAATCAGTGCTTGATCATCCATATGTGTGTCCACGAATCTCCTTCAAGCTTGTGAGGATTGTAGTGAAGGTTTGGCTCTGATACCAATTGTTGGACACACCAACCACATTGAGAGGGGGGTGTTAATTAGTGTAGGGATCTTTTTACACTTCTTTCAAAACTTAGTTAGCAACCACTTCAAATATTCTTATTCATTCACAATTAGATACTTGCATACAACAACACCATTAATCAATAATAGAGAACATTAAACCATCACCATAATGAACACAAAGAACACCATATATATGTGTAATATTTTTTATTATGTTGTTACATGAGACTACAATCTCTGGGGTATATCAACAACAACTGAAAAGAGCACCAACTCTAAGAGAGCACCAACTCTCAATACAATACCTAGATTGCAAACCTCAACACCAACTGAGATGTGAGGAATCCAACCCTCAAGTACAATACCCAGCTTGTATACAGAAGACAATATGTCCAACTTGTAGCAATACCCCGTCATAATCTACAACATCACAAGTGCATCAACTATGCACAAAACAACTATCACAACAACTTGCCCTACATGTGACTGTCTCACCCATGAAACTAGATTCACTCTCATCTGCATGCAACTCATGCCAAGATCACCAAGAGAATATCTCAAACCATATGCTCAACATCAAAAACACATGCCTCTACCAAGAATGCAACAAGATCACCAACATACCATCACAACATATGTGCATGTGCCATATCATGTACCAACCATGTACATCAACCATCACCATATACCATGTACCATGAAATGTGCATCAATCATATGCCAAGAATATGTGCCAAATGTGTACCAAGCATGTATATAGATCACCAACAAGTGTCTCATACATATACCAAAATGTATCTCAAACAATGTGCCCAATATCCAACATGCTCCTCAAACCATGTTCTTCAACTATCATGTGTCTCAACCATATACCATGACATACACCATAGCATCATCAACATGTAACCCTCAAAACATGAATATAAACATACCTATAAATTTGTAACAAACCTAGTGTAAACCCTCAAAACATGCATATAAACATACTTGTAACTCTATAGCAAACCTGGTGTATGTGATCACAGACATGCATATCTTCCTCAACTTCGGCAACAAGAGAATAACATATTCATCGAACATTACCTCAGTCTCACGGGACTAGTTTTTGGATTAGTCACAAACACTAACTTTCAACAAGAATAAATCCATACCTGTAATGTGTAAAGATCTGAAAATTGTACAAAATATTATTTAGTATATTCTCTATAATTCCTCCAAGTTTCACTACTTGTCACATCCCATAAAAGGAGTTATAGAAAAAATGGTAGCCCTTGTTTAATTATGGCTTATTCTAGAGAGCGAACTTGTAGAGCATTCCTCACGTGGAATATTTGATATCTGGATCTGAAACTTGCCGAAAACATACGAACGCATGTACTCTATCCAATTAATTTTGTCTCATGTAATTTGGATCTTCTATGAATAATTTATGACGATTTTACCTGGAACACTTGTCTGCGACTAGTTCGAGGACTAGACAAAAACCCTATCTTCCACAAAGTGTATCTCCCAAACTAAAATGAACTAGAAGCTGAAATTTCTACCATAGGTACCTTGCTATGGCTTATCAATATCCTCTATATTTCACTATCTTAATAGTTCTATAATAATTGTTATAGAGAAAATGGTAAGATGACCTGTAAATAACATACCTTAGAACACATCCTCACAAGACTTCATCCTCCCTTGCAATTTAGACATTCTTTACTTCATCTTCCCTCTGAAAAATGCCTCATATATCATTTTTTAACTCAAATAATAATCATGTGACCACTTATATAGATATTCAATGAAATTGTGTGTATAAATCATGTACTTCTGAGAGACTTCTTGAGGTGTATTTATACTTTTTCTTGGTAACCTCTTTCCTTAAATTTAGGGCTTCTTCATCTTTATTGTTACAGCCATTTTACCCTTTCATTAAATACTTGTAACCAACTACGTGATTCTTGACCATTCTTCGGGGTTTCCAACTTCACAAAGCCATATCACCAGAAATGGCACGACATGTACTATCCATATAGAATAGTTTTACCTACAAATTCATTTATCTTCATTACATTATTTATCAACCAAATTTGGGTTCCTTGACCACACTACTAGGATTACTCAACCACTTAACAAATTGGACTTTATAATGTGTCTTCCCATGAGGGATTTCACCATAAGGGGACTACTTTGAGAACTTTATCCAAGAGTGTATTCCTGTGAGGGATTTCACCATAAGGGCACCACTTTGGATTTCATCCATTTGATACTTCCTACATAGAAACATTCATGTTCATCGACTAAATTGAACAAGACATCAACGATACAAATTATTTTGGTATCAACCTTTTGACAGCAATTACATCAATGACCACATAATCTAATAATACATCAGTGATACAAACACATCATTATGAAAATACTTGACAACATAGTACAACACTCTCTCCAAATATCTAGTCACTGAAGAAATGGAAGCTAATATTGAGGATGATTTTGACACATAATCGGAAGAGATGGATCTGGAAGGAATCGATCTGCAAAAAATCATGGAATCCTTCCAACAAAGAGACATTCACTCAATTATAGTTGATAAAAGAAACAACTTGCATCAAGCTCTTGCTAAAAGAAAGAACCCCCCAGATTCATATCCACGGGGAGCTCCATCTAGGCACTGGGGTTTCACACCAATAAATTAAAACCTCCAAAGAAGAACCCAAAGGATGATAAGAGAAGAGGGAGGAAATATAACTATTATCTTTTGCATGAGATCAATGACCTTCTAGTAAATTTGATATAGAATGTGTTGATAACATATTCTTATCTGACATCCATATCTCAACCTTTTTAAATTAAGATCATTTCTTGGAACATTCGAGGCCTCAATAGTAAGAGAAAAAAATGGCTCTTACGAAGCAAGGTGAGTTCTAAATCTCTTGACATTTTAATTTTCTAGGAAATAAAATGTCAAGGACGGAAGGAAGAAGAAGTATTTAGGAAAATATGGAGGAACATACACTCCATGGTTCTAGATGCAACATGATTAGTGGGGGGAATTTCCCTCCTTTGGAACCCTGACATTGTTCTCTTAGATAACTAATTTTCCACAAACCATAGTCTCTCAACACATTTAAGGTGTAATGGCTTAGTCGTAACAGGTGTGGTCACCAATGTCTATGGATCTATGAAAGTAGCAAGAAAAGTGTCTTTTCTAGAATGCCTTGGAAAAATAGCAAACATTGTGGGAAATAATCACTAGATTTTGGGTGGGGATTTCAATCTCATCTCATCCCTAAGTGAAAAAAGAGGAGGAATTTAAATTCTAGACCAAGGCTATGTTGCCTTCAATTCCTTCATCCATGACCATAAATTAATAAATATAGAAACAACCAATGGCTTTCACACTTGGAATAATAGACAAGGTGGCTCTCAACAGGTGCCTAGCTACCTTGATCATTTCCTTACTTCAAAATATGTATTGCTTACTAGTCAAGGGATAGTTGCGACTATTTTACCCAAAGCATGGTCGGATCACTGGCCCATTTATCTCTTTATATCGAATGGGCTCCTTTTTCAAAAAACCTTTTCAGTTTGATAAATTATGGTTTTCTCATAAATATTTTCAAGTAGATATCAAACGTTGGTGACAAGGGGTTGAGGTGCACCGGGTTACGCTCATGTACCACTTTCAACAGAGCCTCAAAAACTTAAAATAGACCCTCAAAACCTAGAATAATCAATCATTGGAAACATTTTCCAGGCCCAGAAGGAGTTAGAAGAATGCATGGTGGACATATAACAACAAATCATCACTACTATACTTATGGAATACCTAGCCAAGCAGAAACAAAATGTTCGAGAGTAGTTGGAGGAGAGATATTAACAAGAGGAAATATTGTGGAGGAAAAAATATTGTATCCAATGGCTCAAAGAGGGAGAGAAAAACTCAAAAGTATTCCATTGATCCATGATCCATAGGAGGCACTACAATTGCATCCTTTGGCTCAAATCCTCTCAATTTAATTCTCTCACTGCTCATAAAGATATTGAAAAGGATTAGATCTTTTATCAGAACCCCAACCCGATTGTTCACGTGCCATCCACTCCATTACCTAACACATTCCTTACCTTTTCTCTGATAATCAAATTGTTATCCTCCCTATACCCTTCACCTTGGAATAAGTGGAAGAGGTTGTCTTAGGTATGCCCTTGGGTAAATCCCCTATACCTGATGGCTTCACCTTTTATTTTTTCCACCATTGTTATCCTATTGTCAAATATAATTTCTGGAACCTTGTTTTGGAATAACATAGAATATTCGGAGTCCTCCTTGCCCTCAATGGCACCTTCATCTCTAAAAATCTTTGGATGTCTCACTCTTCTCAAGTATCTTTTGCAATCCATCCCTCTGTATAACTTTTTATTCTTCGTTTCTCTGAAACACATCATTAAGAACATTCAATATATTCAAAGGAAATTTCTCTGGCAAGGCACCAATGTAGGAAAAAAGAGGGCATTGGTGGCCTAGAACACCTTTTGTTTACCCAAGACAAAAATGGGGCTCAAGCTACAAGACCTAGGAATTGTAAACAATGTGCTCAGAGCCAAAATCTGGTGGTGGTGAATTCAAAGAAAGGGTGAGATCTAGAGAAATATATGGAGACAAAATTATGCCAATAACATTCAATACTCAAACCTCATCAGAATGGAAAATAGATGCTCTATATCACTCATATGGAAGACTACCTATATTAATAAACAATTCATTCAAGAGCACAAATTCTCGAAAGTGCATGACAACAAATCAATTCTTTTCTAGGAATACTCTTGGTAGAAAATTCCTTGGATTTAAAATTGCAACACTTTTTAGGCTCTCAAAAATCAAATTCATCCTAATCATAGAAATTTTTTCTTTCAATATTGGCTCCAACAAGAATCATCTTCATATTGGAGAACCTAAGTGCTCAACCCAGATTATCTTCCACTTCAAATCAGGTCGCAATTCTCAGCCCTGGAAGATGATCTCTTGAAGTGAAATATCAAGATATCGATCAAACTTCACAAGCTCTAATTGGGAAACAATCTTAGTGATTCCTTTAATCTCAAGGAATCATATGATTTAGCAACAAATGATGTCCAATTCTTGAAAAATAACATTTGGGATAAGGTCTGGTATTCAAAACTTTGGTTGAAAGCAGCCTTCTTATTTGGCTCATGGTTCATGGTAAAATTATGACTTGGGATCAATCGAAGTGGCTAGGCTTTAAAGGATCAAGAGTCTGTAGCCTATGAAAACAAGTGGAGTAAACCAAAGAGAATATGTTAAATTTATGTCCCTTCAATAACCAACTTTTGGATCAAGGTGTTTTTCTATTTAGACAAACGGACAGACACAGGGACAACATTCAAACTATTATTGTTGCTTGGCGACAAAATGGTTTTCACAATCCAATCCTCAATAGAATTTGGCATATTTTTCCAGGTTTTGTGGTGTGGGAAACTTGGAAGGAAATAAATCATCGCATATTCGATATTGAGGAGCAAACAGTTTACATGATATGGGATTGCATCCATAAAATACTTATGGAAACTATTAAATCGAAAACATGTAATGAGGATGATCTCAAATGCAACATCAAAGAGAAGCTCATCCTCTCATAATGGAATATTGATTTATCTCTGATAGCCACTAAAAGTCCTTCACTTCGACCTCATCACCCCTCCCTGCTTTCATGCCCCCCTCCCTAACATTTTATTAATATTAACTTCGATGGAGTGGCTAAGAATAATATTGTTTTTGTTGGCTACAGGGGATTCTGTCAAATATCCGTAGGGAAAATTCTCTGTATTTATTTTAGGATACTGGGGATAAGCTCCAATAATATGGTATAGCTCTAGGTTCTCATACCGGGTTTAAAAATTTCCAATCAGTAGCAATATACAAAGCTCATTGTTGAAGGTGATTCTCAGCTTCTCATTGATATGTTAATTCACCTTCAAAAAGACTCCCTCATATGGAAGGTTTCCAAGCACTAGTGTCTAGAATACATCCTGGAACAACTTCAATATCTCCTTCATGATGCCTCATGCATTGTATCCTCATGTAGGATGACCAAAAAACTCATTGAATATCTTGCTAATGAAGGAGTTTCTAGTGGTTTGGTTATGACAAACTCTACTTGGCTCTCTCTGGAGAATGTATCACTTAGGAACCACTGCCAGCAGGTCAACCAAAATTACCTCCCCCCCCTATATGGGGTGCTTGATATGATTGATGAGGAGGTGATTGGTCCTCCCACACCACTAGATTGAATATGATTACAGATTCTGCTACTTCTAGCTCTCTCTTTAATAGTAATTTCATTTTTTTTCATAATACTAGACTGGATACTTAGACTCAAGTTACCCAGAGGGACTTCTTCAATTGGTTTTTTTAATTATAGTTTAATATGATAGCTTGGTTTCCCTATGGGAAGGATAGCCAAATATCTAGTTATAATTTTTGGAACTGTGACTTGTTAAGGCCACCCTCTGAGGCCTTGATATATTGTACATTTTTTTATTAGTAGAACAAATCACACCTATATGTGTGTGTGTGTGTGTATGTATGTATGTATGTATGTCTTGACATATATATAAATCTTAAAATACATACATATTTTACTCATGCTATAGATTTTTATCACCTTAACCATTTTTAGAAAAAGTTATAAACTACACAAATATAGACCGAGATCTACAAGCTAAAAAAATAAAAATATTGTTTGATTATATTAAGACCCTCATACCTTTCACAAATGCATGGCATTGTAATTTCAAGGATATAAGGAATTTCATAATTTTAAATATATATATAGGGAAACCCCTTAGATTGGAAGAGAACCAACCATAACGTTAGAGAGGATTTATTGGTTTCAATGACACTACCTTAAGATTATTTTGGTGACTCTTGCTATATTTCTTTTTTAGGCCAACATCCTATGCGATAGATTCAAGAGCTACTTATTTTTAGAAGTATTGTTGTTAGGGATCTAAGTTCATGTAAGTTTTAAACTTTTGAAGTGGAACAATGCATATAGATTCTCCGCGTGCCCCCATGGCATGTGAAGATAAACATGCAAAGAATAAAACACATTCCAACTAATAAACATGCAAAGAATAAATTAAAACCTCCAAAGAATAACCCAAAGGATGATAAGAGAAGAGGGAGGAAATCCAACTATTAGCTTCTTCATGAGATCAACGACCTTCTAGTAAATTCGAGATAGAATGCATTGATAACATATTCGTATCTACCATCCATCTCTCAGGCTTTTTAAATGAAGATCATTTCTTGGAACATTCGAGGCCTCAATAGTAACAGAAAACAATGGCTCTTATGAAACAAGGTGAGTTCTAAATATCCTGATATTTTAATGTTGTAAGAAAGAAAATGTCAAGGATAGAAGGAAGAAGAAGTATTTAGGAAAATATGGAGGAACATACACTCCATGGTTCTAGATGCAACATGATTAATTGGGGTGTTTTCCCTCCTTTGGAACCCTAACATTGTTCTCTTAGATAAATAATTTTCCACAACTCATAGTCTCTCAACACATTTCAGGTGTAATGGCTTAGTGGTAACAGGTGTGGTCACCAATGTCTATGGATCTCTAAAAGTAGCAGGAAAAGTGGCTTGTCTAGAATGCCTTGGAAAAATAGAAAACATTGTGGGAAATAATCACTAGATTTTGGGTGGGGATTTCAATATCATCTCATCCCTAAGTGAAAAAAAGAGGAGGAATTTAAATGCTAGACCAAGGCTATGTTGCCTTCAATTCCTTCATCCATGACCATAAATTAATAGATATAGAAACAACCAATGTCTTTCACACTTGGAATAACAGACGAGGTGGCTCTCAACAGGTGCTTAGCTACCTTGATCATTTCATTACTTCAAAATTTATATCGCTTACTAGTCAAGGGCTAGTTGTGAATATTTTACCTGCGGCATGGTTGGATCACTAGCCCATTTATCTCTCTATATCAAATGGGATCCTTTTTCAAAAAACCTTTTCAGTTTGAGAAATTATGGCTTTCTCATAAATATTTTCAAGTAGATATCAAACATTGGTGACAAGGGGTTGAGGTGCACCAGGTTACGCTCATGCACCACTTTCAACAGAGCCTCAAAAACTTAAAATAGACCCTCAAATCCTGGAATAATCAATCATTGGAAACATTTTCTAGGCCCAGAAGGATTTAGAAGAATGCATGGTGGAAATCTAACAGCAAATCATCACTACTAGAATTACGGAATACCTAGCCAAGCAGAAACAAAATGTTCGAGAGTAGATGGAGGAGAGATATTAACAAGATGAAATATTGTGGAGGAAAAAATATTGTATCCAATGGCTCAAAGAGGGAGAGAACAACTCAAAAGTATTCCATTGATCCATGATCCATAGGAGGCACTCCAATTGCATCCTTTGGATCAAATCCTCTCAAGTTAATTCTCTCACTACTCATAAAGATATTGAAAAGGATTTAATCTTTTTTTTATTAGATCTTTTATCAAAACCCTATCCCAACTTCTCCCTTGCCATCCACGCCATTACCTGACACATTCCTTACCTTTTCTTCGATGATCAAATTTTTATCCTCCCTATACCCTTCACCCTGGAAGAAGTGGAAGAGGTTGTCCTAGGTATGCCCTCGGGTAAATCCCCTAGACCCGATGGCTTCACCTTTGATTTTTCCACCATTGTTAGCCTATTGTCAAATACAATGTCTGGAACCTTGTTTTGGAATCACATAGAATCTTCGGAGTCCTCCTTGCCCTCAATGGCACCTTCATATATAAACTTTGTTGGATGTCTCACTCTTCTCAAGTATGTTTTGCAAGCCATCCCTCTGTATACCTTTTTAGCCTTATTTTCTCCCAAACACATCATTAAAAAAATTCAATATATTCAAAGGAAATTTCTTTGGAAAGGCACCAATGTAGGAAAAAAGAGGGCATCAGTGGCCTATAACACCCTTTGTTTACCCAATAAAAAAATTGGGATCAAGCTACAAGACCTGGGAATTCTAAATAATGTGCTCAAAGCCAAAATCTGGTGGTGGTCAATTCAAACAAAGGGTGAGCTTTGGAGCAACATATGGAGACAAAATTATGCCAATCACATTCAAGACTCAAACCTCATCAGAATGGACAATAGATGATCTATATCACTCATATGTAAGACTACCTATATTAATAAACAATTCATTCAAGAGCACAATTTCTTGAAAGTGCATGACAACAAATCAATTCTTTTCTAGGAATACTCTTGGTAGAAAATTCCCTAGATTTAAAATTGTAACACTTTTTAGGCTCTCAAAAATCACATTCATCCTAATCATAGAAATATTTTCTTTAAAAATTGGCTCCAACAAGAATCCTCTTCATACTGGAGAACCTAAGTGCTCAACCTGGATCATCTTCCACTTCAAATCAGGTCACAATTCTCAGCCCTGGAAGATGATCTCATAAAGCGCAAGATCAAGATCTCAATCAAACTTCACAAGCTCTAATTGGGAAACAATCTTATTGATTCCTTTAATCTCAAGGAATCATATGATTTAGCAACAAATCATGTCCAATTCTTGAAAAATAACATTTGGGATAAGGTTTGGTATTCAAAACTTTGGCTAAAAGTAGCCTTCTTCTTTGGCTCATGGTTCATGGGAAAATTATGACTTGGGATCAATTGAAGTGGCTAGGATTTGAAGGACCAAGACTCTACAGCCTATGCAAACAAGTGGAGGAAACCAAAGAGAATATGCTAAATTTATGTCCCTTCAATAACCAACTTTGGGATCAAGGTGCTCTTCTCTTTAGACAAACGGACAAACACAGGGACAATGTTCAAACCATTCTTGTTGCTTGGTGACATAATGGTTTTCACAATCCGATCCTGAATAGAATTTGGCATATTTTTCCAGGTTTTGTGACGAGGGAAACTTAGAAGGAAATAAATCATTGCATATTCGATATTGAGGAGAAAATAGTTGACATGATATGGGCTTGCATCCATAAAATCCTTATGGAAACTATTAAATTGAAAACATGTAATGAGGATGATCTCAAATGCAACCTCRAAGAGAAGCTCATCCTCTCATAATGGAATCTTGATTTATCTCTGAGAGCCACTAAAAATCCTTCACTTCGACCTCATCACCCCTCCCCTCTTTCATGCCCCCCCTCCCTAACATTTTATTAATATTAAGTTTGATGGAGTGGCTAAGAATAATCTTKCTTTTGTTGGCTACAGGGGATTTTGTCGAATCTCCATAGGGAAAATTCTTTGTATTTATTTTGGGAGACTAGGGATAAGCTCCAATAATATGGTATAGCTCTAGGTTCTCATATTGGGTTTAAMAATTTCCAATCAGTAGCAATATACAAAGCTCATTGTTGAAGGTGATTCTCATCTTCTCATTGATATGCTAATTCACCTTCAAAACGACTCCCCCATGTGGAAGGTTTCCAACCACTAGCGTCTAGAATACATCCTGGAACAACTTCAATATCTCCTTCATGATGCTTCACGCATTGTATCCTCATGTAGGATGACCAAAAAACTCGTTGATTATCTTTCTAATGAAGGAGTTCCCAGTGGTTTAGTTATGACAAACTCTACTTGGCTCTCTCTAGAGAATGCATCCCTTAGGAACCACTGCCACCAGGTCAACCAAAATTACCTCCCCTCCCTAGATGGGTTGCTTGATACGATTGATGAGGGAGTGATTGGTCCTCCCACACCATTAGCTTGAATACGATTACAGGTTCTGCTACTTCTAGCTCTCTCTTTAATAGTAATTTCATTTTTTTTCATAATAATAGACTAGATACTTAGACTCAGGTTACCCAGAGGGGCTTCTTCAATTGGTTTTTTTATTATAGTTTAATATGTTGGCTTGGTTTCCATGTGGGCGGGATAGCCAACTTTCTACTTATAAATTTTGGAACTGTGACTTGTTAAGGCCACCCTCTGAGACCTTGATATCTTGTACATTTTTTTATTAGTAGAAAAAAGCATACATGTGTGTGTGTGTGTGTGTGTGTGTGTTGACATATATAAAAATATTAAAATACATACATCTTTTATTCATGTAATAGATTTTTGTCACCTTAACCATTTTTAGAAAAAGTTATAGACTACACTAATACACTAATATAGACCGAGATCTACAAGCTAAAAAAAAAAATATTGTTTGATTATATTAAGACCCTCATACCTTTCACAAATGCATGGCATTGTAATTTCAAGGATATAATTTAAAATAAATAAATATGTGTGTGTGTGTGTGTGTGTGTGTGTGTATAAAATAGCCACGCATACAAGAACAATGTGTTCTCTACAATTCTAAAAAATTTTGTAAGGAATTTCCATCATTTAGGTATTGAACACTTGCATTAACATGAACATATGCATTACATTTTGCATGAAAAATAACAATTCATGTGTAATAATAACTATAAATCTAGGAGATTGAACTATTGGGAATGTGTTTTATTCTTTGCATGTTTATCTTCACATGCCATGAGGACATGTGGAGAATTTATATGCATTGTTTCACTTCAAAAGTTTAAAACTTACATGAACTTAGATCCCTAACAACAATACTTCTAAAAATAAGTATCTCTTGAATCTATCTCATAAGATGTTGGCCTAAAAACGAAATATAGCAAGAGTCAACAAAATAATCTTAAGGTAGTGTCATTGTAACCAATAAATCCTCTCTAACTTTATGGTTGGTTCTCTTCCAATCTAAGGGATTTCCCTAAACCTAATTGATATTCAAACAACTCTCTTTCTCTATATATTATAATAGAGCTCATATAATAATGATTATGCAAAAATATAACAAATGAATTGAATGATGTTACTCCTAGTTAACCAATGCATCAAACCATTAAGAAATAGTATCAAATATTCATGATTAATGGTATATGGTATCAAATAATTATAATTAGGGGTATAATATTAGAAGATAATAAAATCAATATGGTAATGAGATCTCAAAGCATCCTACTAAATTGATACCTTCATGTTTTACACAGAAACATTAATAAGACCTTTTTATATAAATTGATTGTTCATAGCAACCATAAAAAACAAGCTAAACATAGCAACATGTCATTTAATAATCAAAATTTTTAGGAAACAATAGAGTCTAATAAACAAAATGTCTAGTTTATTGTGTTTAAAGAATTGATAAGAAGCACAATTTATATTCATATTTATCCAAATTCATTTAAAAACATATGGTATGTATGTTTTATACTTTTGTGATTACAAGTTTAAGACATGAAAAAATAAATAGCACACTCACTATTATTTAAGGATTAGGATGCATTCAAAGAAATTTTGTATATGTTGGAATATATATAGTTTGATTTAAAGGTGCTTTATATAAGGAAATATACATTCTATATTAAATTATTTGTTGATTAATACATGTCATAATTTTTTATTCAATTCCATGCTTTAACAGATTGTCATGATTGTTGGTCACTATAATTGCTTAATTGATTTCAAACAACCAAGTGAAACATAAATTATCAACCCAGGGAAGTCTTTTATTTCAAAGATAACCACGCACTATATATGCTCAATTCCAAAAGCAGCTTAGTGTTGTAGTAAAGAAACTTATACTAATCTCACTTGCTCGAATAAACTG
>JASDQU010102068.1:343476-370982 GCA_032191745.1 Picea mariana | reverse complement strand
CTCTAATATCATCATTCTCTTAATGTGCAACTTGAAGTTTCTCTAAGGCCTCCTCCTTTTCTTGCTTCAAGGCCTCTGTGGCATGCTCCTTTTCTTCTTGGACTTGGCGAAGGCGAGCCTCTATCACATCTACTATCCTTCACAATTGTGTGGGCCCATCCCCCAATTCTGCACCTTCTGATGATGACGATGCAGTAGACACTGTGTGGCTTGAACAAATAGCTTGTTGTATCCCCTTCAACTCTGCCTTGATTTTGTCATACATTGTCTTCTATTTTTCTTCATGTCATTGCAAGAAATCCTCTGAAGCATCATCTACAACTACGATGATGAGGTCAACATCATCCACGGTGAGCACATTCTATGAATATGGCTTATTGGCTCAAGAATTCTTCCTTGCTGAGGGTTTCTGTGGAGAAACCTTCCTTTTCCTTGATGTCTCTACCTCTGTAATGGGATCCTTTGGTGGTGTCACTTCACCCTTGTATATCTTGTCTTCTTCCCCTTTCTCCTCTTGGTTCACTTCGTCGCCTCCTCCTCCTATAGGTGAGTCAGTCGTAGCTTCCTCTGATGCATTGTCCTTCTCCTCATTGTTGATGTCTTGCAACTCCTCCTTTTTCTTCTTCTTCTTGTTGCTTCCATGTCCATCATGTTTGACCCGGGTGACTAATGGGCTTCCAATGATATTGGGGTCAGAGAGTTTTGCATCCTACACTAGTACAACAAATTCTGCTAGCCATTCCTTAGTTATTTCCTCCATATCTTCCTTAGTCAATTTGTAGTAAGATTGCAACTCCTCCTTGTTTTCGTCCCCATGCACGGTGATATATATGAAGTGTCGGTCCGCGTGAAACTTGACAAGTGTCCTGAATTGATGGAGTGTATTTAGAATCATTCGGGGGAAGGATTCAATGGCCCGCTTGAGATGTAAGTAGTAAGTGTGGAACACCACATTTGTTTTCCACTACTTTGCCATGTCGCTCGAATACCACAAAGTGGTGAACCTCACGGTGAGTGGTTCTGATGGCTCAACTTTAGGGAATGTCACTCTCTTTGGCATCTCCCAAGAAACAAATGCTATTAATATCAGCAACCAACTAAAGTGGAACTTGTAGCCTTGGTCTTGCACTTCGCGACAGTCCTTCTCCAACTCATTGATGAGGCAACTCACCTAGTTCATTTGCATCCCTTTGACGCACTTCCCTACAAGTTCGACTACGAAACCTGTTACTTGCGTAGGGATGTTTTTCTGACAAGATTTCCTACTATTAGTTGACAAGCTAGGTGCACTACGCCATCCTTGATGGAGGATACCTTGTAGCCTCAATTGCCTTTCTCCACATTGCCATACGCCTCCTTGAAGTACTGCACGAAGGAGCGATCTGACGTTTTTTCATGGTAGAATTTCTGAGGGTTTGGTCCCTGCATGCTTAATCCAGTAATGAGGTGGATCAATGCTGAATCCATAGTGATGTGCCAATCCAACCACATGTATCCTCCATGGAAGCATGACATGAGGATTTTAACACACGTGTTAACCTCTTGATGTCTGTCGAAGTGTGGGATCTGCATGACGTTCAAGATGGTTGATCTCGTGATCCCCTTAATCCACGGCTGGGGAACTATCTTAGGCTTCTTCGTAGTTGTCTTCGTCAGGTAGCGATGTGGTGCGAGCATCGCATAAATCTTTCTATCACCGAGGTTGAAATCACTTATATTTATAGCTGGGATCAGTCCCAATTGCGGTCCTACTACGTGTATCCACTTCGGTATGTATGTAGTGATGAGTGTGTGCTCAAAATATTTTGGGACATTGTCATGACTAACCGTGCCAGCCAAGAGCGAGATGTAGTCGGGCAAGACCAACGAGATCTGATTTGCATTTTCCAGATAGTCGCCGTGCTTGCTTCTCATCTCTATCGTGGTTCGAGATGGCCTAGATCGACATCCAATTGAGGGGGATGCTTCCAATCCTCCCATCGATGAGGCCTGTACTCCTATGGACATGAATTTCTCAGCCATAAGGTCTATCAAGATCTCTTCTATGAATTTCTCTACTGCGCTAAGGTCACTTGACATGCACACTCGTAGAAAATAAATTAGGTGGGTGAACAGATACTCAAAGTAATCAACTCAATGGCGAGGTCTAGACAACAAAACGTGGTAGGCAATCACTTCTCTATAGCTCGATTATCTTAGTTTGCAAAACTGATCCTGGTGCAACATTCAATGGAATAAATAGACAACGTTGTAATGAATTCCTTCAATGGGTCAAAATGCCTAAATCCATCCGTTATGGCACGGTCTCAATGGTATAATGGAGATATTTCTAGAAATAACTGCATTTCTAACCGTTCCAATGAGTCATTCTAATGGTCATGGTGCCTCCAACGGTCATATAGCTTCATCATGGCGAAGTACCATTCTGCGCTGTTCTGCTATTCCAACGATGTTCAAGTTTTACAAGCCTTCCTTCTGTAATGTCTTCTCTGGAACTTCTTGTAGTTTTTATAACTTTGCTTTCCTCTTACTGAGATTTCTCACTTTCTTTCCTATGATCTAATTTTCTGGATTCCTCTTTCCATTCTTATTCGTATTTTCTCATAGCATAATAACTTCACACTGTTGAGGGTCTTCCAAAGGGTTCAAATGTAATACCTCTTCACTTGCTACTTCTAGGGTAGGTACTCTTCTCTCTTGCATGGATAGGGTTTTCAAGCCTTCCTTCATTCTTGCAACTTCAATAGCTAAGTCTCTGGCCCTCAGTTGCTTCGACTTGTTGTAACACACCCACTATGACATAATGAATTTTTCATCTTTTTCTTCGAGGGAAAGAATCCCCGAGAATTATATGGGGCCTAGCGCAGACCATCCCTTCCCTTATCCTCCTCCAAGTGATCACAACCTGGCCTTAGTGCAAGCACCTTTCGCAGCTCGTGAGTTGGGAGTCAAGGCTCTCGACTCCTCTTCCTCCAAATGCCGATACCTGAGATGTGATACGGGTATGGCTCCTTCCTCACTAGCACTTGCTACATGTAACCGTAGTCTAGGCCAAACACTAGCACCACTCGCAACTTCGCTAGTTGAGGTGTTGAGCCCTTGTGCTCCTCCTTTGTGAAATCCTGAGATGCGAGAGGTCAACGTTACATGGGCTCTGCCAAAGTGATGCACACACACCACTTGTCTCCTCCACTGTACTCTGCTCATGAGCTGTGCCGCTGTCGCCCATCGCACATGACCTCGGCTCTCAATGTTTCATGGCCTTAGCGATTAGGGTGCAACTTCTTCATCCTGCGAAACCCCGAGCCATGATAAGTCAACAATGGGTCACCTGCTTCCTAAGCTAAATAATAGTGCTACTCACATCTCACGACTTCATGAGTTGGAGTGTTGAGCCCTCGTGCTGCTCCTTCGTAAATTCCCGAGATACGATAAGTCAACAATGGGTTGACTCTTTCCTAGGCGACATGTGTCCATCACCTGTCACCTGCTCCCACCTTTCTCTAGGCACTTGTTGTAACACCACTTGTCAACCACGCGGTCCCCACCTAATGGAGGTGCCACATGTTCACCTGAGCCCTCGGTGCTCGGCACTTTGCGACTTCTATAGTTGAAAAGAAACTCTCTCAAGTTCCAAACCCCCGATAGGCGGTAACAACGAAAGTTCTGATCACACGGTTCTCCTGTGGCCTGGATCCAACGGTCACGATCACGTCGCGATCTCGCGAATCGTGAGTTCATGCAGTCCTACCCTTGACCACTCCAAGTCATGAGTCAGCAAAATGCTACTCTCCTACCTACACAAAGGCTCAGATCGACGGTCAATAGGGCTCCATCAGATCATTGGATCTATGGTCCCAATTCCTTCCTCCAATCTAACGTTCATGACAGACCTCATATCCCCTGAAAGGATATCATCTGTTCATATAACAAATGAAAGGGTACTCTCCTTCGGTATTTGAAACTTGCTATCCTTCCTGAGCTTCGTCAGCTATGAAATACTTGAGAGATTTGCGCTCTGTCTCCTAGAATTGACTCTTAGAAGAGTCTTCAGTACAACTATTCATCAAGGGGTTCTGGGGTTCTATTTGATCATAGAGGGCCTATGCATATCAAAACTACCTCTCATGATCTTAACAAACTCTATCCTCCAAGGGACTCAAAACAACTAGGTGAGTAAACCATCGTACATGCAACTACACCTAAGGTCAACGAGCTCACCGTTCGTGGCTCTAGCTTAAGACGCTACAGAACTATAGAATTTATGAGAACAAGTCATGTCCGACCCATATAATTCCTTACTTGCCTAATTATACAACCAAACATAAATAGAAGGGATACAATATATTCATTAAGCATTCATTCACATTCCTGAAAGCATGCACAGTATAACCAATTCATACACAGTCACAACTAAGTTACACAGGGTAGTAAATCACTTATCTATTACAGGTTGTCGCCAACCAACTAACTGTGGGTGTTCATCCTTCCACCTGAACATAGGCTCAGAGGCATTCATTCTTATCACTCTATCCACCCCCATGCCAATCCATGATATCACTAGGGAATTCTCACAGTTCTCGAGGGTTCTCTCTCTATTTCAGCTTCTGTTCGGGTCCTATTTTCTGCAACTCAGAGCTTTCTCACTCGGTTTTGGCCTCAAAGAGGTTTCTCAGATGCTCTTCGGCATCAATCTCATGACATTCTATTCATGATTCATTGGATAGCTTCACGCCTCTCCCTTGTGAGATTCCACCCTCGTCTGGTGCCTCTTTTTCCTGTGTGTGTGTCCCTCTTACTTGGGAAGGTTTTTCCGACCTATCCAGTTCCTTCTGTTAGAAGGAATCTGAGCTCTACAAGTCCCTGTGGTACTTCAGACTGACAACCCATGTTTCCATTCATGGGGGTGGTTGGTGATTCAACCACCGATCCTTTCTTCATTGACTGATTTTCTTTCCTTGGGATTCGAAGGAGGCTTGTCATCCTTATCAAGGGAGATTTGGGGTTATTTGATACATGAACTCTCTCTTATAGTTTTCACATTCTTCCTCTAGTGATATCATGGCCAGTACTTTCAAGGCTTCACCCCCACAGTCAATTATTGACAACTCAAACAACAATACATTTACATTTCCCTCATGCATTAGCATGGTAATTCCTACTTTATGATTAATTACAAATTGGGGGAAACACGGTGTTACAATTCCCGCCCGCTTAAAGGAACACCATCCTCGGTGTTCCTTGCCAAAAACACCTGTCATGCCTTTCTAATTCAGCCACTTCAGAAGTCTTGACCTTCATCCTCGGTCAGGTCCTTTTTCGGGATCTGAGTCTTCGTCATCTGCCTTCAATAATTCTTGGACACAAGCATATTAACCATAATTTTGTGCGAAAACATCTTACTGTTGTTCAAAATTCAAAAAGGAAAAATTTCATATTCTAGCATAGTACTTATCTATGCAATACTATGCTAATAAGCTCCTTTCCATTTAAGAATTGATAACCTGTATCAACTGTACATCTAGTTTTGAATTCTACCTTGGACAGTGGACGCTAATATAAATGCAAGAGATGACCATTTGCATGTAAGTGTGTATTGGATCCATCAATAGTAATCAACCATACTATCCCATTGGGAAAAACGGTGTCTACCTCGTAAGGCCCTAGCCATCATGTATGCAGCTTATCTTGAAATTCCTTAAAGTGTGAATCATACAACATAGCCCAATCTCCTTTATGGAATAATTTCTTCTAGATGACTCGGTCATGCCATTTTGTTCTTTGTTGTTGAATCACTGTGGTTTGATGGATGGCATCCAAATGCTTTTCATCAAACTCGTTGAGCTGATGTAGTCTGGATTTCTGTGCCATAGTCAAGTCGAGGTTGACTGCTAATGTAGTTCTTAAGGTTTTGATTTCAAATTCAATGGGAAAAACATGGCTTTTTTCATATACCAGCTCGTAAGAAGAAAAACCAGTTGTGCTCCTCCAAGTATTTTAGTAAGCGCATAGAGCTTCATGCAATCTGTCAGACCAATCCCTACGATTTTCTCTCATTGTTTTAGTAAGAATGGCTTCGATAACTTTGTTGGTGCTTTCCACTTGGCCATTGCCTTGTGGATGGCATGGATAAGCTATTCTATGTAAAACATGATATTTATTGAGTAGAGCTTCAAAATTATGTGATGTGAAAGGGGGTCCTCCATCAGCTACCAATTCTCTGGGAATGCCAAACCTAACAAATATATCTTCAAACAAGAATGCTAAGACAACTTCTTTTGAGGCTCTGATAAGTGCTTTTGCCTCCACCCACTTGGTCATGTAATCTGTACAAACCAATATATAGAATTTTTGATTGGAAGGTGGGTGAATGGGTCCTACAAAATCTATGGCCCATATCTCAAAAGGCTCTAACACTACCTGAGACTAGAGAGACATCTCATCCCTGTGAGTTGGCTGACCCATGCGTTGGAAACTGTCACAAGCTTGGACATACTTCTTGGCATCTTGAAATATGCTGGGCCAAAAAATAGCCCATCCTTAAAATTTTATGCCTGGTCCTTTTATCAGCAAAATGACCCCCACAAGGGCCATCATGGAAAGCTTTCAGCAGATCATAAACTTCATCATCCCTCACACATCTCCTGATTTCTTGGTCCATGCCTGTGTAGAAGAGGTATCCTCCTATCCAACTATACCTAGCACTCTTTTGAATAATCTTCCTTCTTTCTCGAGGAGATAGATGTGGAGGTACCTTCCCTGCAACCAAATAATTAGCAATGTCTACATACCAAGGTGAGTGAGCAGATACTACAAACAAATGTTCATCGGGAAATGAATCATCTACAGGTGAATTATCATCATTTATATGTAATCGTGAGAGAAAATCAGCAACCACATTTTCTTTTCCTGGTCTATCCACTATAGTGATGTCAAATTCTTGCAGTAGTAACAACCATCTTGTCACTCGGGCATTAGTAATAGGTTTATTCATTAGATATTTAATGGTTGTATGATTAGTATGAATAAAAGTGGGATAACCAGTTACATAATGCCTGAATTTATTGATTTCATAAACTACTGCCAAGAATTCTCTTTCAGTAATTGTGTAATTTAACTCAGCAGGAGCCATGTTCTTGCTGATATAGTAGATATCGTAGGGTTCTTTGTCCTCCTGTTGCCCTAGTACTGCACCAATTGCAGTGTCTGAGGAATCTGAAGAAATTTGAAAAGGAAGAGCCCAATTGGGCCCTCTCGAGATGGGAGTTGTGGACAATTTCTGTTTAAGATCTGCAAAAAAAAATTCACAGTTGTCAGTCCAACGAAAGTCAACATCTTTTGTTAGTAGAAAAAACAATGGAGAGGCAAGTTTAGAGAAATTTTTAATGAATCTTCTGTAATACCCGACGTTCCCTAAAAAAATTCTTACCTCTTTTTGAGTTGATGGAGTTGAAATTTCCAAAATTACCTGGATTTTGGTTGGATCAACCTGAATCCATGCATAAGAGATGAAGTGTCCCAGCACTACCCCTTCGCGCATCATCATATGGCATTTTTCTGTACTTAAAGAAAGATGAGACTGTCTACATCTTTTGAGAACTTTTTCTATATTAGACAAAGCATCTTCGAAATCAGTACCATAAGGTGTAAAGTCATCCATGAATATTTCCATACAGTCATTCACCATATCAAAGAAAATACCAATCACAACTCTCTGGAAAGTGGCTGGTGCATTACATAAGCCAAATGGGAGAACCTTGTAAGCAAATGTACCCCAAGGGCTAGTAAAGGTGGTCTAATCTTGGTCCTGTGGGGGAATTTGTATTTGGTTATAGCCACTGAATCCATCTAGGAAAGAAAAATATTTTTTTTCTGGCTAGGTTATCTAAAACCTGATCAATAAATGGCAGAGGGAAATGATCCTTCTACTTGGCCTTATTCAAGGCTCTATAGTCCACACACACTCTCCACTTACCATTCTTTTTAGGCACAATAACCAATGGTGATACCCACTTGCTGTCTGATATAGGATAGATGAATCCGACATTGAGAAGTTTCTGAAGTTCTTCCTTAACAATTTCTTTAAGGTTTGGGTTCATCCTCTGCGGTTGGCAAATGGGTCAGAATTATTATTTGATGTATATATGGTGGGTGCATAGTTCAGAGGGAATGCCTTTCATATCCATGTAGTTCCAGGCAAATTCTTCTTTATGTATAGTTAGTAATTTCATCAATCGACGAGTTTCAACAGTGGAGAGATCGGGATTGATGTTCAAGGTTTTTCCAGGTTCGACTTCCACAACGACACTCTTAGAACTGAATCTAGGAAATAATTCAGCTGTTTCTATTTCATCATCTGCTATAACAACGTTCACTATTACAATGGCTGTTGTTACAGCTGAATCAATTTGATTGTCAGTGGTTTCTGAGAACATTTCTTAGTTCATTTCTTCTTGGGCCATAGGGTCAAAGACTCTGATCAACCAGTGGTGTGTGTTCTGTGTAACAACAGAGGGGTCACAAATAAAGTAGTTGATTAACTCATCCTCCATCTCATATTTGAAACTCAGGGCCTTTCCTACAGTTAGCACAGGCAGAGCACTTCCATCCTCAGTGTCCATCCATAGAGAATTTTCAGGTTCTGCACTGGGTGTAGCATGAGGATACAGGGTAAGTTTTTTTGTGTCATAACCATCAGAGATGGTCATGGAACCAGATATGAAACCAATTAAAGCATTAGTTGTAGCTAACCATGGTCATCCCAGAATTAGAGGATGGCCTCCTAGACGGGATTTGGGTTGCAAAATGACAAAATCAACAGTATACTCCCATGAGTCCATTGAAATGACTAAATCATTGATTACTCCTTCTGGTCTGATGGTAGAGAGATCAACTAATTCTAGAATAGTAGGAGTAGGTTGGATTTGTGTTCCAAGTTGTAGCAACTGCGTAGTTTCTATTGGCATGATGTTAATTGCTGCCCCTAAATCAACTAGTACATGTGGAACAAATGTCTGTCCAATTTTAACAGTGACTGTAGGGTTTCCTGGGTCGCCATATTTAATAGGTGGAGTTTTTCCTAACATCATCTCAGACAAATCCCCCACTACATGCACTGTGAGGGGATATTCAGGTTTTTGTCCAGGTTTTCTGATACAAAGGTCCCTCACAGTCTTGGCATAAATAGGGACATCCCTTATTGCTTGCAGTAGTGAAATATTAACGTGTAGATTTTGCAATTCTCCAAGGAGACTGAAAGATGGTAATTCCATAGGCTTGGTAATTTTCAGTCTTTCAGGGAATGGTGGGTCTGCTAATTCTATAATGGGTTGGTCAATTTATTTTGTATCAGCAGATGGTCTCTCCCATGATTCCTTATCTGATTTTGAAGATGAAGCATCTTCAACTATTGGCTCAACTATTCTCCCTGATCTTAATTTTATTTCATCACAAGGCATAGGAGTAATAGATAAGGCTGGCACATTATGTATGTCTATGTTCTGAATGGCCTTATTGTTTGGGTTTGGGTTAGGTTTCACAGGCATCTGAGGTCGTAAGGGAGGATTGTTTGGTGAGTTATAGGGAGGAAATTGCAGTTGTTGTTGCTGGTACGGAGGTTGGAACTGTTGTTGATAGAGGTTCGGTTGGTGATGGATTTGATAACTAAGTTGTTGTTGAGGGACTCTCCCATATGGGTTCCATTGCCCATAGTGATTCTGTTGTTGGGGCATAGGTAACCATACATTGGGATCCTAATAAGAGGGTGGCATTTGATTTGGAGGGGGGGCATTTGTCTATCTATATGGTAGCTGATTGTTCCAATAATTAAATGCTAGAGGAGAGAATTGAGAATTCATACCTTGACCTCTTGGCTGCCATTGTCTTCTTTGTGTTATTAGATAGACAACCTCTGCTTCCTCATTAGTTGCCTTCATTGATGCTTTTACACTTGGTAGAGAAGGACATTGGTCAATGGCATGGTCTAATTCACAAATAAGACATACCTGGACACTGTTCAGTGGGCACTCCCTTGGTGGATGTTTCTTTCTGCATTTCGGATAGAAAATGCACAATGATTGCTTTGATTCTTCTTGTTTCTGTTTGACCTGCAAAGTATCCATTTGTGAGGCAAAAGAGTTAATCATCTATGTTTTGAAATTTTCTAACAGATTACCTATTTCTGCTCTTGTTGCTCCTCCATTGGCTGATTTCTATACCCTTGCAAAAGTGGTATCCTTGGTAGCTGACTTATTCCTTGTAGATCCTCGAGAACATCTTTTGCAGAGATATACAATGTCCTCATAGGATTCCTTAGATATATCTCCCTTGCCAAGCATATTCAACATATCTAAACAATCTTCTCTAACTCCTTTGAGCAAAATGGTTTTCAGAATGTCCTTACTCACATATGGATGTCCAGACCTTTGTAGATTATATTGGAGTCACTCCACAAAGTCTTCAAGGGTCTCGTCCTCCTTCTATGACATCTTGAATAGTTCCTCTCTTCGTTCCCTTGTTTGACAGTAGTC
Source organism: Picea mariana (assembly GCA_032191745.1). Taxonomy (NCBI): domain Eukaryota; kingdom Viridiplantae; phylum Streptophyta; class Pinopsida; order Pinales; family Pinaceae; genus Picea; species Picea mariana. Next base: position 360,453 of record JASDQU010102068.1, on the reverse strand, counting down.
TTGGTATTTGTTAAGGAAAAGCTACCTCATTTGTACCCATGTTGAAATGTTTTCTCCTCCAAGGCTCATGAACCATCTTAATGCATTACCTTCTAATGTAGCTAGAAACAGTTTAATCTTCTGCGCAGTGGTAGTGTAGTCATAGCTTCTACATAAAATTTCAAATTCAAACAAAAACTCATCTGGATCTTTAGTAGATAATCCATGAAAATTTGGGAGAGCTGACAGAGGTATGTTTTTCATAGGAGCCATCCCTCATGTGGGAACATTAGAAATAGGAAAAACTAGGGTAGAGATAGTATTTTCATTGTTTACCTGATCCTTGTTGTTCTGTGGATTCTCTTGGTAGAGATCTTCTTCATTATCCCCTTGATTCTCCATATGTGCTCTTTCTCTCCAAACAATATCCCACTCTTCTTTAGTGACTATCCGACCGTTGATCTGATAAAAAACTTCTTCTAGATTTTCCCTGTTCCAGGATATACTTCCTTGATCTTCAATGTTCTCCAGTGTTGCTTGCTGATTTGTTGGTGACAAATCTTCAACTTCGACTTTAGCTTCAGCTTCATCCCTTGATGAGAACGATGTTTCGAGAAGGAGTATTTCTGCTGACTACGGATCACGTCTTCTTGGAGGATTTGCAGGGTGAAAAATGGATCCTGAAGAAGAATCTGCTCTGGCTATAATCTCTTCAACAATGGTTTGTCTTCCCAGTATGTTAGGATTTCTTCCTCCATGTCCTCTGGTACCTGTAAGGTTAGTATTTTGGGGGTTTCATTCTTGCGTTTCACGATACATGCAGACTATTCATTCCTAAGAAAGAAAACTAATGTGCTTACCAAAATCTATAATTATCTTCCCCAGCAACGACACCAAAATGTTGGGCACTTTAATTGTCTAATTGAATAGAAAATCAAAGTGTTCAATATAAATTGTCAACCTAGGGAAGTCTGTTATTTTAAGATAATTGTGCATAGTCTATGCTAGATTATGAAAGCATCTCTAATATAATTGTAGTAGGGAAGTTAAAAAAAAAGCAAACATTATCACTAACATAGTTGTGCTGATACAGTTGGAGTACAGAATTGAAATCATAATTGCAATCTAAACTGATGAATGTATATAAACCCTAGATTGCCTACTCTAATTTAACTTTCTAATTCACTTTTGCAGGAAGAAATTATATACTATTTGTAGAAAGGAAAACTACTTATTGCAAGAAGGTACTTCACACTTTTATTTCTCGGAAACAAGATCTTAACCTAATGCAGAAAAAGGGAAAACAATTCTCCAACAATGTTCAACAATCAACTTCTAATTCTCATGAGACAAATTTATGCGCATCTAACAAGAAGGAACTAAACTGTAACAACAGTTGTATTCTAGAAATGTCTAACAGTTAAATCATTTGCATTTAAAACAACTAATCTAGAATTCAAAACAGAGGGGAATCAGTGAGGAAGTGGGCCCTTTCCTTCTCACTGAATCCGCTCAAAGAAATAGGTTACAGTCTGCTAAGGGAATTCAATCCACTCTTTCATTCAAATGCCAAAAAAATGTCTGTGTACAATAAGCGTTACTTTTCTTTCTCTAGTGAAAAAAAACTCTTTTTCATTACAAAATCTCTGCTATTTAAAGTCAGAGTCATTCAGTAGAACATAAACAAAACAGTCTTGAGAATCCCTGATTCTGAAGCTATTCGTTAGATATCATTAATACCAAATCTAGAACTCTCCTTGATCAACATCGTGAACCAGCATATCTAATCATCATGTGTTGCAGCAGTTGTATAACAACAGGACTGGTGGCATTTCTTGTAACAACTTCCAGGATTGACGGGCTTCTATTGCAGTAGTCATGTAACAGCTTCCAGGATTGGTGGCATCCATTGCATCAGTCATGTAACAACTTCCAAGATTAGCGCATAGCTTTAACAACAACGAGTTTCTTGAAGTGGGTTGTTCTAAGCATTTTGATCATCAGTTAAATAATTTCATGGGTAAAATATGTGAACGTTACCAATCAAACATGCTAAGTGAGTGAAAATGTAAAAGAAAGATGAATAGTTCATACCTTGGGAAAAAGGGTCTTAGTACTCATTATAATAGTCATTTATATTAGGAATGAGAAGGTTGAATGAGCAAAAGATGTAGTGAAAAAGGGACATTTCTGGGTCCTAACACCTACCATCTCTTGCCATGTATTTGCCCCTCGTACTCCATCTCACCTCCATCTAGGAAAGTTATCCCCACTGCGCTTACTACCACATTCTCTCTTCTGCCTCCACATCATGATCCCGTGCCACTTCACCTTTGTCCTATTACACCTCACCAAACACGTTTTCTACCGCCCTCATTTTCCCAATCATCTTTCCTCTGCCATGTCTGTCCACCTGGCCATCCCTCATATGCTGATTCCATGCAAATCACGCCAACCACCTCTGCCCCTTCATCCTTATTCACATTTGCTAACTAGGTCCCTTGTGGCAGTCCAATGAAGAAGTAGACATCCAAGGGAAAACCGCCATGCCCTTCAAATGCAAAGTTGACTCGGGCCTCCCCGATCCCAATGAAGCAACAAACAACCAAGGGAAAACTACCACGTCCTTCAGGTGTAGAGTTGACTCAGGCCTCCCCGATCCCAATGAAGTAGTTATTGAAGCAGTTTGTGGTGGTTGGACATCGTTTCCACCATAAATGGAAAGTCCAGGAAGGGACTGTCAGTTGGTCAATTTATTTGCAGGCCCGTTCTGGAACACAATTGCGTCTGACTGGAGTTCACAGTTGACCAGGGACTGCATGCACAGTCTGCTAGTAAGAATGTAGACATAATACCTTCAATGTGAAGACTTGAGGAGGTCTCAATTATTTTGGTTCCGCGTATATAGGAGTCATCCCCATATTTTGTGGAGGTCGATGGTTGAGCTACGCTCCCGCAATTGTAAAGTTTTAGTTTTAAATCTTGTCAGCTGTTATGCTATGAGATTGAGACTCCTTATTCAATCTAATTCAGTTTTCTTTTTCGTCTTTTATGCATCTGATACTGAATTCTTGGGCATGGATGATCCAACCAAGTTGTTTTGATTGTGTTGTAATGGATGTTTTATTGCAACATTGTTGCAGTGTTTTCAATTTCTTGAAATTCCGAGTCCAAGAAGATCTTGTTCTCTGATTTTTTCTTCATCTCGCTACTAGAAAACCTGATGTCCATAGAAAACTATTACACTTCCTCTCTAAGTTCTTCCTCCTACTCACCCTTACTACAAATCATTGACTGAAGTTGGATCAAGGCCTCATCTGCTTGTGCATACTTTATCCATTTTTCTAAGTTAGAGCAATATCTTCTTGGGCCTGTGTCCATTCAACCACCTTAATTTTATTCCCCGTGACATAAAAAATTGATGGGTACTGGGATTACCTTTGCTATAATCCAGAGGTGACTTCCAGTGATAACATTTTTGGCACCGTTTCTGGGGACGAATTTAATATTTTCCCTGGGATTGAATGACAAAGCTTACTAGTTCTGAAGGTGCATCAAGACTTAGTACATCAAATATTGCAACTGTGCACCTGACGAATCCATTGTGGCGATTCCACTGTTTCAACTGTGTCTTCTAGAGGTAGACACATGAGGCCTACTCCACAAATTCCCCTAGAAACACCTGAAGCATACCCAGAGAAAATTATCAGAAAGGGAAAGGCCCTCTAAGAAGGTACTTTTGCTGTTGAACCAGGTATTTCTAATAATTTTCAATCTCCTCCTGTAGAAATTGCATTATCTATTGTTATACCTTTTGTTAGAGTTTCCTGAACTTTAAATTTTGGGAGTGTTCCAGTTGAGTTTTCTCCTCTTGGTCCTAGATTGGAGAGAGAAATCCTTGTCACTCCTTTCTACCCTGAAGTTGTACCATGGTTTAGACCCAAGACCTTAGAAGATTTTCCAACCTCGGGCTCTACCACCCCTCCTCCTATTAATTTTGTTGTTTCTCCACAGAGGAAAACCTCTGTTCCCTCAAGTCATGTGGTATTTTCTCCAAATTCTCTGTTGTTTCCCTTTCCTCTCGGAAGTGTAGTTCCATTTTCCCCTATTCGAACCCCATCTCCTTCTAATTATCCTCCACCTATCATCCCTATGGTAGGTGCTAATACCCCCAGAAATAGAATGGATATTATAGTAGCTTCCAGATACACCCCTCTCATTTTACCTCAAACTCTTAATGCCCTTCCAGCTGGTGGCTACCTTAAGCAGTTTCCTAAGTTCAATGGGGAGGGAGATATTACTGTAGAGGAGAACCTTGCAGCTTTCTATAGTTATGATGATAACTATGTCATAGTAGATGAATATGCATAGATAGGATTTTTGTCCATAGTCTTGATGGAGAAGCCAGAAAATGGTTCAAGGCCCTGAACCCTTGATCCATCGATGGGATTGAGGCCTTAGATGATATCTTCATGAGACAGTGGGGGGATAAAAAAGACTTCATGTACTATATCACCGAATTTGGGCCCCTAAAGAGAAAAGAGGGAGAGTCTGTCTCTGAATTCTCCAAAATATTCAACAAAATGTACAACAATATCCTTGCCGAGATAAAGCCTACATAAGCCTCTGCCAAAATTACCTATGCTAGTGCTTTTGATCCTGACTTATGCCTCCTATTAAGAGAGAGAAGAGATACCTCCTTGGCTCATATGCAAGATTGATGTAGGAGCATCGTCAGCAATAAGCGAGCACGAGTAGTGCCAACACATTTTTGGCACATGTTCAAAGGTGTTTAAATTGTTTTGAAGTAGGATGCGTCAAAAATTAAATAAAGTAGTTAAGAAAAAGTGTACTTGCAGATTGTAATCAGACCTTGAGCGATCCGCTCTTGTTTGTAGTAGGTAGAGGCATTTACATATAATAAATGTAAGTAGGTAGCCTTGAATTCCATATTAGACAGTTTTAGGAGCGAAGGGAAAATTGACTATAGACACCCTCATCTTGTATCATTGTAACATTAACAATGAACATTGTCAATTTTGAGCATAGAACATAGAGAGGAGAAGGAGCAGAGAACTGTATTTGAAAACACCTATGTACAAAAGTCTTGAATTAATATATGAAGCCTTGATTCAGACTTGTGGTGTTGTGATATTCTCTGTGTATGCATGTTGAATGTTATGCCCAGTGTTGTTTTAATTTTTCTATCATGCATTTGCTGTTTATGCTGTGTATGTATGATTTTCTTGTTGAATGTCTGAAATCTGAAGAGAGGAAGAGTAAGGAATGAGTTTCAATTGTTTCTCTATCTGAGCAAGAGTTTTTCCTGCAAGGAGTGTAGTGAAGTTGTCTGCAAGGAGTGCATTGACGAGAGTCCAGAGTTTCATCTCTGAAATCTCAGAAGAGATAACGTTATTCTCATCCTTCCAAAAGTGCAAGTTAAGCACAGGATCCGTGCAAGGTGTGCACAGGCCGAGTGAAATATTAGAGCTTACAACTTGAGGGAATTGTTGAAAGACTGCTGTCACAAGGAGAATGCGTAGAGTCAAAGAATTCAACACTTGGAAGTATTGAAGGGTTGCCGCAAGGAGTGCGTGCAGGAGTCTTCTTGAAGAGTTGAGTTGTGGAGAAAGCTCAAGAGGGTTAGTACCTTGGAGCATTCAAGGAGAGGTGCTGTAAAGTTACTTTGCAGGCAAACAAGTTCCGTGAAGGAATACCTGTTCATTTCGCAGGAGTTGACAAGGAGGTATTGGATAGTCGGAATTCTCTTAGAGGAATTCGTGAAGTCTCAAGAGCCATCAGATCTTGCAGAAGAGTAGGGAAGTTATGACAAGTATTCTTCAAGTGCAAGCTCAGGAGAAATCGAATCGTAGGATCCAAGTCAGTAAGGGATTTTGGATCACTTGAGAACTCTCATTTTGTGGATTCGCGAGTTGAAGGGATGAAAACCTTGCACTAAGGTTCATTAGATCACGAAAGGCGAAGTCCTGACATAGTGAGAAGTTCCGTTGTGGGACCCTAAACCCTCAGAAATTCGGAGGTTGGAGAGTCGAGACTTATGTCCCAAAATTCCTGAAGTCATGAGTTACGATAAGGAGCACCGAGGAGTTTGGGATCTCAACACTTCGGGTGTCGGGATACAAAGGAGGCAATGCTTGGAGGAGAAAAGTCACGAAGTGTCGAAGCCAGGCACGAGAGACACGTGACAGAACCAAAAGGTGGGCCCGTGTGATAGACAGGTGGACACGTGTCGACTAGTGGAAGGAGTTGGCATTTCATTGACTTCTCGCATCTCGAAAACTCACGAGATAAGAGCATGGAAGCTCGACATAGAAACTCATGAGGGGACGAGAAGTGAGAGGCGCTAGCGTTAAGCCTAGCCAGTGGTCACGCACGGAAGGCGCTGACAAGGGAAGGAGCTATACCCGTATCGGAATTTTAGTTATCATGAATTTGGAAAGGAGGAGTCGAGAGTTTTGACTCGTGAACTTGTGATATTGCAAGTTGCGACAAGTGCCTTTGGAATCGGGCCTTGGTTATAGCGCTATGGTCGCTTAGCAGAGGTGGAGCCCGCACCTAGTGTTGTTCGCATAGGGGAGCTTCTCGAAGGACCTGTGGATTGATTTGATTGAGATTCTAGTGGGAATCGAAAGAGATGCTTCATCTCAAGGAGAGATTAGAACGATCCTGTGAGCAGACTTTGGCCCGAGGGTCAGAAGGGGTCTGCACCAAAGTGGTATCAGAGCACAGAAAGATTTCTTTGCTTTCTGTAGCAGGGAAAATAAATATTTACCATGCCAACGAGAAGAAGAGATAGGCAAACACCCGATCCACCAGAGGAGAGGGAAATGCTAGAAGAAAGGGGTAGGTAGGTGCCAAATCCAACCATGGAAAGAGAGATGCATAACATATGCACCAGACTCATGGACGTAGAAATAAAACAGAGGTGCACAACCGGTGTTGGAGATGTCAGTGAATTTGAAAGTGAAGATGAAGCTAGACATGAAGGAGAAGAAGTTGCAGTAGAGGATGCAGAAAATGAACATCTGATTAGGGCGGTTGCAAGAATGAGTGCCAGAGCAAAAATGGACATTCCAGTATATGAGGGAAACCTGGATGTTGAAGAGCTTCTAGACTGGATTAGAGATCTGGACACGTATTTTGAATATGAAGATGTCAAGGAAGACAGGAAGGTCAAACACGATGTCACAAGATTGAAAGGACATGCAACATTGTGGTGGGATGAACTACAAGCTGACAGACATTGCAAAGGCAAGCAGAAGATCAAGAGTTGGGATAGAATGGTTGTGAAGATGAAGGAAAAATTCATACCCAGGGATTACCAAATCACTCTGTTTCAGAGGATGTAGAATTTGAGACAGAAGCTGATGTCAGTGAAGTACACTGAAGAATTTTACAGGCTGAACATCAGGGTAGGTCATCACGAAAGTGATGATGAGAAGGTTGCCAGGTATATGAATGGCCTGAGATACGATATTCAGGATGAGATGAGCATGATGACCATTCAGATGGTGGAAGATGCTTATCAAATGGCTCTAAAGGTTGAAGAGAAGATGAGCTGAAAGAAAAGTTAGAGAGGCTGAGGCAGAAGTTAGCCCAGAGGTAAGACAGTTGTCCAAGATAGGAATCAGAAGCCTAAGGAGGAATGGAAGAAATCTCAACCTCAAACTGAGAGATGTGGAAGCTCACAGAGAGGGAAGTATACTGAACAAAGAGGACAGTGTGCTGATATCAACACTTTTCCTCGCACTAGAGGAAGAGGATGAGGCAAAGGTGGAGTGATAAAATGCTTCACATGCGGAAAGAATGGACACAAATATTATGATTGTCCAGATAAGAAGAAAGAAGGTGGTGAGACTCACATTTCCCAAGCACAAAGAAAGAATGTTGAGGCAGAGGATGTTGAAGGCAGAATATCACTGGTGATGAGGAAATTTCTCTTAACGCCAGAAGAGGAGGCGAAGAATCCAATGCAGAGGAACAATCTTTTTCGGACTGCTTGCAAGACCAAAGACAGGGTATGCAAAGTCATCGTGGATAGTGGTAGCACAGACATTCTCATTTCTACAGAGATGGTAGAAAAGCTGGAGCTGGAGACTATTGAGCATCCAAGTCCATACAGAGTATCATGGCTACAAAAAGGACATTAGGTAAATGTCACTAAACAATGTTTAGTTGAATTTAAGATAGGAGGATATAACGATAAGATATTGTGTGATGTCATTCCCATGGATGTTTGTCATCTATTACTGGGTAGACCGTGGAAATATGACAGGAATGTGATTCATGATGGGAGAAAGAACACATACACCCTAGAGAAGAATGGGAGAACTCACATGTTGTTGCTGATTAAGGGAAAAGAGGTGAAACCTGAAGTAAACAACACTGTACTTCTCATGAGTGGGAAGGAACTTCTTAAGGAGGTTAAGAAGAAGGAAGATCCACAATTCATCGTGGTCAGGAAACCTAGAATTGTTTTGACTAGCACAAGAGTGGATGATCCACCAGAGGAAATCCAGAATCTACTGGAAGAATTTGCTGATATAGTAGTGGATGAACTACCTCGTTCGTTGCCACCTATTAGAAGTATAAGTCATCACATTGATCTTATACCTGGAGCTAGTTTACCAAACAAAGCAGCGTACAAATTGACGTCGCATGAGAATGAAGAGGTCAAAAGACAGGTCCAGGATTTAATGGACAAAGGGTTGATTAGAGAAAGCTTGAGTCCATGTGTTGTTCCAACAATGCTCAGTCCAAAGAAAGATGGAGGCTGGAGGATGTGTACAGACTCAAGGGAAATTAACAAGATTACCATCGGGTATAGATTTCCATTGCCAAGAATGGATGATTTGATGGATTGCTTGAGTGGAGCGAATTTTTTTTCGAAGATTGATTTGAAAAGTGGATATCATTAGATTCATATGAGAGAAGGAGATGAATGGAAGACAACATTCAATACCAATGAAGGGTTGTATGAATGGCTTGTTATGCCATTTGGCTTGAAAAACATGCCAAGTACCTTTATGAGATTGATGAATGAAGTCCTGAAGGATTTCATCGGAAAATTTGTCATTGTGTATCTTGATGACATACTGATTTTCAGTAAAACAGAGGTAGAGCATCTGAAACATTTGGCCACAGTGATGCAGAGGCTACAACAAGAGAAGTTGTTGATAAACATGAATAAATCCTCATTCATGAAGACAGAGCTCATTTATTTGGGTTTTGTTATTTCTACAGATAAGTTGAGGATGGATCCAGATAAAGTGGAGGTGATTAAGAATTGGCCATCACCATAGAATATCTTTGAAGTTCAAAGTTTTCATGGATTGGCTAGTTTCTACAGGAAGTTCAATAGGAATTTTAGTGGAATTAGTGCACTGATGATGGACACAGTGAAGAAAAGACATAAATCTTTTCACTAGACAGAAGAGGCTGAGAAAAGCTTCAATTTGTTGAAAAGAAAAATCATGGAACAACCAATTTTGGTGTTGCCTGATTTCAAAAAGACATTTCAAGTAAAATGTGATGCAAGTGGATTTGCAATAGGGGCAGTCTTGAGCCAAGAAGACAGACCGATAGCATACTTCAGTGAGAAGCTGAATGGAGCCAAAATGAAGTACTCCACATATGAAAAAGAATTTTATGCAGTCATACAGGCACTGAAGAAGTGGAGGCACTACTTGATTCCTAAGGAGTTTGTCTTATACAGTGACAATCATGCTTTGCAATTTGTGACTCAACAGGGGAAGTTGAATCAAAGACATGTTAAATGGGTTGAATACATGTAGAATTTTACTTTTGTAATCAAGCATATTTCTAGAACTGCTAACAAAGTTGCTGATGCTTTGAGCAGGAAGTGTTTGCTTATGCAGGAGTTTAGAGTCAAACCATTGGGTTTTGATAATCTCAGGAACATGTAYAGGGATGATCTAGAATTCAAAGAACCGTATGAAGCAGCTGAKAATCCAATTCTCAAGGAAAAAAGTCAATGGACRGAATACATRATCCATGAAGGATTACTGTTTAAGGGTAATCAACTTTGTATTCCAAAATTATCTATGAGGGAGAATCCGTTGAAGGAGMAATACAGTGGATGATTGGATGRACATTTCGGTCATGACAAGACGTTCTCAAAGTTAAATGAGTCATATTTTTGGCCAGGAATGAGAAAAGACGTCAAAAGATTCGTGGATAGATGTAGAATTTGTCAGCATTCAAGAGGAAAGAGGCAGAATGCAKGCTTATATCAACCCTTGCCCATACCCGAGAGGCCGTGGRATGCAGTAAGCATGGACTTCATATTGGGGCTGCCAAGAACACAAAGAGGTTTTGACTCGATCTTTGTAGTGGTGGACCGATTTTCTAGGATGGCACACTTCATACCGTGTTAGAAAACCAGTGACACAACTCACATTGCGAATCTGTTTTTCAAAGAAGTCATTCAACTTCACGACTTACCAAGGAGCATAGTTTCAGATCGAGACACCAAGTTCGTGGGAAAATTTTGGAGGACCTTATGGAAAAAGCTGGGAAAAAACTTGTCATTCAGTTCAACTTATCATCCTTAGATGGATGGACAAAGAGAAGTTGTGAATAGAAGTTTGGGAGACTTGATGAGGAGTTTGGTGACATAACATCACAGTCAGTAGGACAATATTCTACCACAGGTGGAATTTTCTTATAATGATTCAATCAACAGAAGCACGGGGTAGAGTCCATTCCAAATTGTTTATGGCATGCAGCCAAGGGGAGTTTCTGAATTGAGGGATTTAGAATAGAATGCAACTAGGAGTGCTAGTGCAGAGGATTTCATAGAAGCGATGAAGGAGCTTCATAACCAAGTTAAGGAGCGATTACAAAACTCGAGCCAAGAGTATAAGCAAAGAGTAGACCAACATAGGAGAGAAATTCAGTTCGAAGTTGGTGATTTGATCCTCACACACTTGAGAAAGGAAAGGTTCCCAAGGGGGACATATAATAAATTGAAAATGAAGAAAATTGGATCGTGCTGGATCATAAGGAAATTTGGGACAAATGCTTATGAGATTGAATTACCCAAGGGGATCGGAATTTCTCCAATATTCAATGTCTCAGATTTGTACCCTTACAAAGTTGAAGAGGTAGGAGAAGACAATGAACAACCAGAGGTTCAATGGGCCAAACAGATGGAAGTTGCAGAGAAGCCACAGATGGAGAGCATACTAGATGAAAGAGTTAGTAAGAGGACCAAGTGAAAGGAATATTTTGAATACTTGGTCAAATGGAAGGGACATCCAGTTGAAGACGCCAGCTAGGAAAATGAAGCAGAGATCTAGAAGCATGGACAGACTGTGCGAGATCTCATGGATAGGAGTCCATGAAAATTTTCAAGTGAGGGAGTATGATGCAGGAGCATCGTCAGCAGTAAGCGAGTGTGTGTAGCACCAATGCATTTTTGGCACATGTTCAAAGGTGTTTAAATTTTTTTGAAGTAGGATGTGCCAAAACTTAAATAAAGTAGTTAAGAAAGGGTGTACTTACAGATTGTAATTATACCTTGAGCGATCCGCTCTTGTCTGTAGTAGGTAGAGGTATTTATGTAAAATAAATGTAAGTAGGTAGCCTTGAATTCCAGATTAGACAGTTTTAGGAGCGGAGGGAAAACCGACTATAGACACCCTCATCTTGTATCATTGTAACATTAACAATGAACACTGTCAATTTTGAGTGTAGAGCATAGAGAGGAGAAGGAGCAGGGAACTGTATTTGAAAACACCTATGTACAGAAGTCCTGAATTAATATATGAAGCTTTGATTCAGACTTATGGTGTTGTGATATTCTCTATGTATGCATATTGAATGTTATGCCTAGTGTTGTTTTACTTTTTCTGTCATGCATTTTCTGTTTATGCTGTGTATGTATGATTTTCTTGTTGAATGTCTGAAATCTGAAGAGAGGAAGAGTAAGGAATGAGTTTCAATTGTTTCTCTGTCTGAGCAAGAGTTTTTCCTGCAAGGAGTGTAGTGAAGTTGTTCGCAAGGAGTGTGTTGACAAGAGTCCAGAGTTTCATCTCTGAAAGATCAGAAGAGATAAGGTTATTCTCATCCTTGTAGAAGTGAAAGTTAAGCACAGGAGCCATGCAAGTAGTGCGCAGGCTGAGTGAAATCTCAGAGCTTACAACCTGAGGGAATTGTTGAAATACTGTTGTCGCAAGGAGAGTGCGTAGAGTCGAAGAATTCAACACTTGGAAGTATTGAAGGGTTGCCATAAGGAGTGCATGTAGGAGTCTTCTTGAAGTCTTGAGTTGTGGAGAAAGCTCAGGAGGGTTAGTACCTTGAAGCGTTCAAGGAGAGGCGCTGTAAAGTTACTTTGCAAGCAGACAAGTTCTGTGAAGGAATACCTGTTCATTTCGTAGGTGTTGACAAGAAGGTATTGGACAGTCGAAATTCTCTAAGAGGAGTTCGCGAAGTCCCAAGAGTCGTCAGATCTTGTAGAGGAATAGGGAAGTTATGACAAGTATTCTTCAAGTGCAAGCTTAGGAGAAATCAGACTGTAGGATCCAAGTCAGTAAGGGCCATTGGACCACTTGCGAACTCTCATTTTGCGGATTCGCAAATTGAAGGGACGAAAACCTTACACTAAGGTTCGCGAGATCATGAAAGGCGAAGTATCGATAGAGCGAGAAGTTCCATTGTGGGACCCTCATTTATAATTCATCAGAGTTCAACCCCTTGGAAATTCGGAGGTTGGAGAGGCAAGAGTTATGTCTTGAAAGTCCTGAAGTCGCGAGTTACAATAAGGAGCACTAAGAAGTTCGAGATCTCGACACTTCGGGTGTCAGGATACAAAGGAGGTAGTGCTTGGAGGAGCAAAGTCATGAAGTGTCGAAGCCAAGCACGAGAGACATGTGATAGAACCACAAGGTGGGCTCGTGTGATAGACAGGTGGACATGCGTCGACTAGTGGAAGGAGTCAGCATTTCGTTGACTTTTCGCATCTCGGTAACTCGCGAGATAAGAGCACGGGAGATCGACGTCAAAACTCATGAAGGGGCGAGTAGTGAGAGATGCTAGCATTAAGCCTAGCTGGTGGTCATGTGCAGAGGGCACTGACAAGGGAAGGAGCCATACCNCTTTTCGCATCTCGGTAACTCGCGAGATAAGAGCACGGGAGATCGACGTCAAAACTCATGAAGGGGCGAGTAGTGAGAGATGCTAGCATTAAGCCTAGCTGGTGGTCATGTGTAGAGGGCACTGACAAGGGAAGGAGCCATACCTGTATCGACATTTCATTTATCGTGAATTTGGAAAGGAGGAGTTGAGAGTTTTGACTCGCGAACTCGCGAGATTGCCAGTTGTGACAATTGCCTTTGGAATCGGGCCTTGGTTATAGCACTGTGGTTGCTTAGCAGAGGTGGAGATTGTGTCTAGTGCTATTCACATAGGGGAGCTTCTCAAAGGACCTGTGGATCAATTTGACTGAGATTCCAGTGGGAATCGAAAGAGCCGCTTCGGCTCAAGGAGAGATTAGAACAATCCTGTGAGCGGACTTCGGCCCAAGGGTCATAAGGGGTCTACACCAAAGATGCAGCCCTGGAAGTAGAGTCTAACATATTGGCAGTGGACCGACTTAGGAATAAGGTTGATAGAGGAAGATTTGAAGCCTCAATCTCCAGTTCTTCTCCCCCCGCCCCCCCTCAAATGGATGAAGTAACCAAGTTACTAAAATCACATTCAGCCAGAATGGAAAGGTTGGAATTAGAAGGGAAGCAGAAATACAAAAATCCTCAAAATATTGATAACAGAGGCAACTTTAGGAGTCCAAATAACAATGCTCCTCATATTTGAAAAGAGAGCCTCAGAACAAAGATAAGGATGATCATAAAATCCAGACCCCTCTTTAGAACAACCTTGTCACAAATAATGGTGGAGAGGAAGAGGACAGAGACCCAGAAATTCACTGTCTTTAAGATTCATCCCCTTCTCCTCACTTAACTCAATCAACATACGAGGAGTCTCTCATGGACATTCAATTAAATGAATTGAGCAAGGGGGATAAGGCTAGTGACAACCTAAATAGACACAACCTTAGGTATAAGAAGAAATATGGGAAGTCTGACATCCCTGATCAACCTCCCAGAGCGGGAAAGCCCGTCAAAGATGCATCAAGCAACAACAAGGAGAAGAGGACACATAACCCCCCACCAGTAGCCAAAGGTCCTATCCCAAAGGTAAAAGAAATTATGAAGCCCCCCTCCCATTTTAACTTTGAGTATGAAATTCATAAGATTAGGATCTCGGTACCCCTTTCAGAGATGGTCAAGCATGAAGACTTTAAGAGATCCCTATCTAAATTGTTGTTGCCTGAACCTTTGTATCATCCCTCGGACTTAATCAATTTGTAAGATGAGAAGCCAAAAATCATCTTAGGTCATATGGTAGAAGATAGAGACAATTCATTCCCTCCCTTCTACACATCTTTGAGCATACATGACAAGGTACTGCATAATTTTCTGATGGATTCAAGGGCCTCCCATAATTTCATGCCCAAAAATGTTATGGAAGCACTGGGACTAGAAACCACAAAGGTTTGTCATGACTTGTATTCCTTTGACTCTAGGAAAGTGCAATGTCTTAGGGTCATCAAAGATTTATTTGTAATCCTATTCCAATTTCCCATGAAAAGTATGGTCATGGATATTGTGGTAGCTAATGTTCCCCCAAAGTTCGACATGCTATTATCGAGATCTTGGATAAAGAGGCTTGGAGGAACATTGCAGATGGACCTCACATATGCTACTATTATTGTGTTTGGGGGGGAACATAGAAGGTTGTACAGAGAAGCTCAGTTGGCCTATATTATTAGTGATGAAGATGACCCCACCAAGCATCCTATCTTTTCACTTGACACTGATTTGGGATCTAGCTTATTGCAGCTCACCGATGCCCCTAAACCCCCTCTTGAAATCAGAAAACAACCCCTTTCTCTCTGTGAATATTTTCCTCTGACATCCCCTATTTGGAAAATTTATTTTGATGGAGCCTCTTATAGAGAGGGTGATGGTGTTGGATTACTCCTTGTTTCCCTTGCTCAGGAAACTATATCTCTGTCCTACAAGCTAGAATATGAAGCTACCAATAATGTGGTAGAGTATGAAGCTCTTGTATTGGGTTTGAGGGCTGCAAAATATATGTGGATTACAGAGATAACAGTGTTTGGATATACTGAGTTGATTGTCCAAGAGATTAGAAATATTTATTAGTCCAAACACCATCAGCTCAGAAGTTATAGAAATGAAGTATGGGACCTCATTGACAGTTTTTTCTTGGCTTTCAACATTTCATTTATTCCAAGATAAGAGAATGTCATGGCTGACTCTTTGGTTGTTTCAGTAAGCAATTTTAGATTTCCCCTGCCACCTAAGCGTAGGTATGATTTAGAATTAAAATACAAGCATCTATACCTGACAATGTCAAGCATTGGAAGGTGTTTGAGGATGATCTTGAAATCAAAAGATTCCTAGAAGCTGTGGATGAGTTTTCTACATTACACATCGATCAAGATCCTAATTCTGACATTAATCCTCATGCTAATGTTTTTTTGAACAATATTGTTGATCATCATATTGTTCAGATGCCTAGAAATCACATCCCAAAGGAACTGGTCCCTGTCGAAAGGTTATTTGACATAAATGATGTGGCAATAAAGGGAAAGATTTCAGATGAGGATGCTGACGTAATTGAGTGCAATATTGGCACAGAGAAGGATCCAAAATTTGTCAAGTTGTCAAGCAACTTGTCAAGAGAGCAGAGGGTCGAGTATACCGAGTTATTAAAAGAATTTTCTGATGTGTTTGCCTGGACCTATAAATACCTCAGAACCTATGACGCCAGTTTCATTGAACACATGATCCCACTAAAGGAAGAAGCCAAACCATTTAGGCATAAGTTGAGACAGATAAATCCTATGCTACTGCCTATTATGGAGGAGATAAAGAAGATGCTAGATGCCCAAATCATTGTCCCTTTGAGATATTCTGAATGGGTGGAAAACCTGGTCCCGGTAAGAAACAAGAATGGAGAAATCAAACTGTGTGTCGATTTCAGAAACCTGAACAGGATCTCAAAGAAGGAAAATTACCTGCTGCCAAAGATTGAACACATATTACAAAGGGTAACAGGTGCATCCATGATTTCCATGATTGATGGATTTTTGGGCTACAATCAGATCTCTGTTTTTCTTGAAGATAGAGAAAAGACATCCTTCACCACTCCTTGGGGCACATTCATGTATGCAAAAATTCCCTTTGGATTAATGAATACAGGAGAAACCTTTCAACGATTCATGGACATCACCTTTATTGGGGAGAAGGATAAATTTGTGGTCATCTATCTACATGACATAAAAATATTTTCCAGATCTGATAAAGAACATTGTTGTCATTTGAGGAAAGTCTTCTTGAAATGCAGAAGGTTTTCTCTCTCCTTAAATCCCAAGAAATCATTGTTTTCCATGAAGGAGGGAAAATTGTTGGGTCACATAGTATCATCTGAAGGGGTCAGAATTGATTCAAGAAGGGTGGAARATATTCAAAACTTGTCACTTCCCAAATCCAAGAAGGAAGTCCAGTATTTCCTGGGAAAAATCAAATTTTTTTAAGGAGGTTTGTTTCAAATTTTGCTGAATTAGTGAAGCATATTACAACCATGATCAGGAAAGGGAATGAAGTAAAATGGACTGTTGAGTCTAGAAATTATTTCTATGAAATCAAGAAGGCACTAACTAAGACACCAGTTCTCACCAGTCCTGAATACTCCAAGGATTTCTTAATCTTTTCCTTTGCCTCATTTGACACAGTGGCAACTGTTTTATTGCAGAAAAATGCTGAAGGGATGGAGCAGCCTATTTCATTTTTTAGCAGAGCACTAAGATATGCAGAGGTGAAATATGACATCATGGAAAAACATTCCTATGCATTGGTGAAAGCCCTC
>JASDQU010102068.1:318713-330631 GCA_032191745.1 Picea mariana | reverse complement strand
TTTGTGTCCTTTCAGCTTCGATATCCAAATCTTTGGTCCCTAGCAACTTTGACTTATTCTCATGTTCTTCTATCAAGTGTGTTATTCTCCTAGTCATGACATTTCTTAGTTCTTTCTTTTTCTGTTCTAGATATTCCTCTTCTTGTTTACTTCGTGTCTGCTCTTTCTCAATATAGGTTTTTCCTAGCAAAATGGAAAATGGGGCGTTGTTCTCAACAAACTTAACGAACTCAAATTCTTCCTCTGTCGAAGTACCATGTGCACTCATAGGTATTTGGATAAGTCTTCTACATAGGGTTATCATCTTCCCTCTAAAGAATCCTATTCCTCCTAATTAAAGAACCATAGCAGGCTTTCCCAAAATTTCCCAAGTTCTTTCTATCATGATATTCACCTGTGCTTCCTCATCGAGAATACAATCTATGTTGAAGTCTCCTATTCTTATTTCTATGCACTCTTTTTCTTTGAAGATATTTGATAAACTAATGTCTCTGTGGTCATTCAGGGTTTCTTTCATCTGCAATAATATAGTCTCTAATTATTTCTGGGGTTCTGCCATAGTCTTAGTCTCTTGGCCTTTCTCGTGGTTTTCTTGTCTCATATTCATCTTTTCAACTTTAGCAATCATTCTAGGGCAATCCAAAACTTCATGGTCCATAGATTTACAACAAATACAAGTAGGTCTTCTACCAGGGAATTCCTTATCGAGATGGTCCGATATTATACAGCTGTAACAAAGGGTTAATCCTCTCTTTCTCTTAAATGATCCCCAACCTTTCCTGTACTGCACACTAAGATCATAGTAACTAGCCTGCAAAAAATTCTTTCTAGGATCCTGCATCCATTTGTTAGTCCAAACATTATTTCTCTGCATAGGAATAAAATATCTTTCATTATTTCTATCATATCTATTCATATCAAATCTTCTTTCTTTTAGTTGTACCCTATTTTTCAAACTAGGACTGAATCTATTAAACATACCTAGATCCATTCTTTCGAAATAAAATTTTTCACGTATCTTACCTTTATCAGAGCACAAAGCTTCACGATCTTAACTCTTTTATTCAGATCAGAATTTTATTCTTAGCATAGAGCTTCGTAGGTCAAGAAAAATATTGCACACTAGAGAAACAGATCTACGCACAGAGCTTTCTCTTTTTTTCAGTTCCCAACAATCACAGTTTCAAGTCCTAGCAACAAAACCATTTGTTGGCACATGGGCAGACCTAGGGTTCAACGCTTCAACAACACACCAAAAAATTCCTAACTACCGGCCCTTTCAACAACACCTACAAAGCAAATGAAGTCTCACCTGAGGTAGAGGTAGGGGTGGTTGCAAGACTCAAGTGTCTACAACCTAGCTGAGACACAGATCTATGACTACACCACTCTAACAAAGCACTTAGAAGTTAACATTCATCAATATTTAATCTTTATTCACATCGCATATCCAAACCCTAATTACAGAACAATGCAGTATTCAACTATATCTAACACATCTAAGCACTTAGCATATGGAAAGAGGTCAGATCTAGCATGCAGTCACATCATTAAACACTTAATCTATCATACCAGATTCATATAAACATTCATTACCACACTAATCTTAAATCATATGAACAATATAACAACCATAATGCACAGAGAAACCATAACACAAGATATACGTGGTTCACCCCAGTGTGGGGCTACGTCCACCGACTCTTCTCTTCTTTATTATCTTCTATAAATCTCTGTACATGCACAGAGCCCAAAACCCCACTCCGCATAGGACATGAGATATATGCGCACCTAACCAGATCCTCCTTCCCCAAGTTAGGTCACAACACAAATCCTTATTACAAAGTCTGCACACAAGCTTCTTACAATCACTTGCACTTAGCTCTGCAAGTCTTAACACATAGTATTCACAAAGCCTTTAGCTCCGCACTAAGCCGATTCTACTAGGTCTACTACTTCTTACATTGCCTATATTTCTATTTATACATTACAAAATGGGCCTAAACATGGGTAAACCCATGGGCCGACATCCCATACCCGTTACATAAACCCTAATCCCAAAACTGCCCTAAAAAGGGGTCGAGACCCCACGATCTCCACTTCGACTTGCGCTCCGCCTTCGACCCGCTTGTCGAAGTCCCAAAATGGTTCAAACATGACCAAGTTTCTCCAAAACTTGTTTAAGGGCTAACATTGGCCACCAATATCCACCTGGATCACGCACAAAGTTATTCTTGTTTAAATTTAGTGTTTGTGATAATCCAATAACTAGTCTCGTGAGACTAAGGTAATGTTTGATGAATATGTTATTCTCTTGTTGCTAAAGTTGAGGAAGGTCTGCAGGTTTGTGATCACATACACCAGATCTGTTACAAAGTTGCATGTATGCTTATATGCATTTTGAGGGTTACATGTTGATTATTCTATGATGTATTTCATGATATATGGTTGAGGCAAATGATCCTTGAAGCACATGGTTTGAGGAGCATGTTGGATACTGGGCACGTTGTTTGAGATACATTTTGGTATATGTATGAGGCACTTGTTGGTGATCTATATACATGCTTGGTACACATTTGGCACATATTATTGGCATATGGTTGATGCACATTTCATTGTACATGGTACATGGTATATGGTGATGGTTGATGTACATGGTTGGTACATGATATGGTACAAGCACATATCTTGTGATGGTATGTTGGTGATCTTGTTGCATGCTTGGTAGAGGCATGTGTTGTTGATGTTGAGCATATGGTTTGAGATATGCTCTTGGTGATCTTGGCATGAGTTGCATGTGGATGAGAGTGGATCTAGTTTCATGGATGAGACAATGACAGGTTGGACAGGTTGTTGTGACAGGTTGTTTTGTGCATAGTTGATGCACTTGTGATGGTGCAGATTGTGACACAGTATTGGTACATGTTGGAAAAATTGTCTTCTATATACAAGTTGGGTCTTGTACTTGAGGGTTGGATTCCTCACATTTTAGTTGGTGCTGAGATATGCAAGCTGGGTATTTTATTAAGAGTTGGTTCTGTCTTGGAGTTGTTCTCTTTTCAGTTGGTGCTGATAAACCCCGAAGATTGTAGTCTCATGTAACAACATAATACAACATCTTACACATATATCTGGTGTTCTTTGTGTTCATTACAATGATGGTTTAATGTTCTCTATTATTGAGTAATGGTGTTTTTATATGCAAGTATCTAATTGTGAATGAATAATAATATTTGAAGTGGTTGCTAAATAAGTTTTGAAAGAAGTGTAAAACGATCCCTACACTGATTCACCGCCTCCCTATCAGTGTGGTCGATGTGTCCAACAGAGAGGGGGGGGACTTATTGGAATTTGAATCTTGGGTCCCTTAGGAGATTATGAGGAAATACAATATTCTTTGGGTGTTTTATTCTCATATCAACCAACTGAGGGCTAATTTTGAATCTTCTCTTATGGGTTATCTCCTAGAATTTTGAAGTTTTTATTAGATATGGAGGTTTTTCCCTATTCTAGATGGGGTTGGCATCTACATGCACAAAATATGGATGAGACTTTGATAAAAATAACAACCGATACAACCTCCAAATTCGATGTCTTGGAGGATTGATCGGGGTAAAGCCCCTGTAAAGATGCCCATGTTCATGACATCGTCAACATTGGAAGGGGTTAAATTCATAGTCTAAAGTTTGAACCCACTCTATGCCATGATAGATAAGGTAAGTTGACTATGGAATATGCACATATACATTCATATAAATTCATATTCAAGCATATGATGTGTGCATTCCCTATTTAGTGGGCTTAGTTTCATTGAAAAAAGTGCCTAGGGTATTCCCAATCCCTGTTAAAAATTTTTCATCACAATATCCATGGGGAAGTGAATAAAACCATACCCAAATTGGGGCATAGGATAAGTATTTTTTATTGGTATTGAAGTTTTCAGTCCAATACCTGAGATGCATGCCGATAGATCTAAAGAAATGCAACCCATTTTCAATGAT
The DNA here is from genome assembly GCA_032191745.1 of Picea mariana. Taxonomy (NCBI): domain Eukaryota; kingdom Viridiplantae; phylum Streptophyta; class Pinopsida; order Pinales; family Pinaceae; genus Picea; species Picea mariana. Next base: position 326,630 of record JASDQU010102068.1, on the reverse strand, counting down.
TGTGTCTTTTTCCAAGTGATTATGGAAAATTGCAGTGAAAAAACCCTTCGAGTTGAGTTTGAGATCCACATGTCTTGTGGTTTTCCATATAGATTTGATCCAGGCTACCAAATCTCATTCCATCGTCCAAATCCCTAAATAATTCCCAATGACCGCATGGTCTTTCATGAATTTCACATAGTTTCCAATGCTCTCAGATCAAATTTCATACTTTGTCATTTATTAAGCTCTTGAAATGAATTGTTTGGGCTTCCATTTGGCTGGTCCTTTTGCATATTGTAGGTGATCTTCCACACGAATGTTTCCTCAATTCTCTGCATGATTTAGTTGAGGGTCACTACCCATGCTCTTTGAGGGATTTGATGTGCCAACACCCAAGCCTGAGGTACCAGTGATCAATTTTTCAAGAATTTCTTTGTAAGAAGGGGGGTCAGGGATCCATGCATGCCCTTCCATGGGGATTCACGAGGTGGAAGACTACATGAAACAACAAACCCTAGTTCTCTAGGGTTTTATAGAGCTCAAAAAGTTTCTATCAAGACAAAAATATATTAAAAATTATTTATTTTTTAAATTGTATATTTGGAAGATACATAGTCAAATCTATGTTTGTGTGTAGTTTCATCGATGATGAATTTGAGTAGTCTATACAAAATTAAAATGAAAATAGATATATTGAGATCCATTTAGAAAAATGGAGGTTTTTATGTATTTGCAACCTAAACCACCATGTTTGTCATTCCAGACCTAAATTCAAAGAAACCAATTCAACAAACACAAAAGTGAAATTTTTCAATCCCACACAAAATAACTTGAATGAAAGGAACATGCACAAGTTCTAAATAAAAAAAACAAATTCTAGAGTGTGCATGCCTGCTATAAATCATGTGAAATTTCTAGAGCATGTGTGTGTTCCTATATTGTGCACACATTATTATGACTAAGCTTACTTGTGAAAAAATAATGTGTCTAGTGGTCTAACTAAGGTCACATGAAGAGAATAATGGGCCTTGTTCCCTAAATGATACCTTTCAGACTCAATAGCCATGAACAACAACTACTAGCCACAAAGATTCTACAACTATAGTGCAGATCACATCCTCGAATGACCTTACAAAAACATTGTATTGTATCTCTAGCTTACTAAAGGGATGTAGGCACCACGATTAAACAAAAACACATTCCCTAAAAGAGAATGTGTCTTTGGACCATAACAAAAAACATTCTTGGGGTCAAGGTTAGTGTTATTTTGAATATAAGTGGGATATTGATCCAGATTTATGAGAGAAATGAAATGAAACATAGATATATAACATTAAAACATAGATATAGTGAACAATAACAAAGATACAATGAAACTTTACTTCTATTCAGTAAAGAAATCTGTTGAAACTGTAAAATGCAGAATGAAACAATCTTGCTCTAATGGTGGTATCTAATCTCTGAGAAGAGATGTGAAGGCTATGAATATTCACTTGAGCACATTACAATGAAGCCTCCATAACTTTTTAGCATCAAGAAGTAATCCCAAAACCCTAGACATACAAAAAACTAACCCTTGGAGAAGAAGTGCCAAAAGTCATCTRGGCCTCGATGGGGTAAGTTGKTACATCAACTTCCCATGATTGTAAATTTTGCATATGATCTTCGTTTTAGGTGCACGATAGCTCATTGAAAAGGTCTATCCAAGGACTACAATTTTTTCATCACACTTTGATGCCATATATAGTGTCATTTTGGAAATCCCAAAAAATGTTGTTTAGGACCTCAAAACGACCCTGTAAGTTTAAGACCCGAAAAGATAGAAAAAAACTACCAAGATGAAAACTATATATGAGACAGTTGGAAGAGTTAGATAGCCACTGATATCCACCTAGATAAATCCTACCCCATTAGGAATCAATGGTCTCCATTTCATTGATTTCCCCCATCAAATGAGGAAATTTATGTTGAATTTGGCCCTAGGTGAGCCACTTTCCTTGGTGCAAAAGATACCCCAATTTGACAACACGATAAAGCATAAGATTTTGTTGGAAATTTTCCTTGACTATGTGTCCATGATCTGATCATTGGATGCATGTTCCATGTAGTCAGGGCTGAGCTCTATTAGTTTCAACTTTTTTTCTACTTCTGAGGTGTCCAATAATGGTGGAAAGTATGGTCGAATGAGGTCGACATTATAACACTGGTGCAAGCTAAAGAAGGGGATAATGTTGAGCTCAAAAGAATTATCATCCATAGCCTTGGTGATGGTTTAAGGTCCATAGAGAAGTGGACGAAGCCTTCTATGGGTTCTTGTAAGGGGTTCTTTCCGCAAGTGAAACCAAATACTAAATATTGAAAAATTTGTGACGACTACTTGCAACGAAAGTACCCTTTTGTCGCAAAATTGAAGATAAAGAGTTGAATTTTTCATTTTTTTTATAAATCCAACCCGTGTTCTTCGCTCTTGAGATGAAACCAGCTGTATGTCGCAAGAGTGACGAATTTGAAGATAATGAACACAGGTCGCTCTTACAATGACCTTTGGTTATCGTCACAAGAGTGATGATCCAATGATGATTGTTACACTATTCAAACAGTCACCCAACTATTTGAAAAAGTCCACATTGACTTGGTCAACGTTCATCGCTCTTGTGACGAAAAAAAAAATATAAATATTTTTCAAATTAGAGATGTTGCGATAATCTTGCTATAGCAACGACGGTTCATAAAGGGTATTTTTGTGCGAGAGAATGTCACAAAATAGTAGAGGTGGGAAAAAAGTAAAGAGGGCGAAAAGGGTGATGCTAGATGTTATTTCCCTTGCAAAAAGTGTTGCACTACATGTCCCATAAGAATTTTAATGGCAACAACTAAAAAACATTGTAGGAAATATGGGCACATTGATGGGGGATCGAATGAATATCGACCTAGGTAAAATATTAAAATGTCCTGCATATTAACTATTAATTGACTAAGATCAACAAGCTATCAATTGACGATTAGTTCTAATGATGAATCCCGATTTGGATTCGAAACATCGATGACAAAAATGACACCAATTGTGGATTATCCGACAAATAACTTCGAAACTCCTCATCACAGAAATATGAAAATAGCTATATATTCATTATCTGTTTTTATATTGTCGATTATATATATATATATTGTTTGAATATGTTTTATACACACTAATTTTGAATGATTGTTTGTAATTATAAATTTAGAGTTTCCCCCTAACTTTTTGTAGAATATTGCACCAAGTAGTAGTAGAAATGATGTTGTACAAGCTAAGGAACATGATGAAGCAAATGAGGATCTCATGGAAGAAGATGACTGGAATAATTAAGTTAATGATCCCATGGAAGAAGATGATGGGACAAATCAAATGATCCAAGATTTGTTTGCTCAGCCAAATGAGGATGGGGACAGTGATGGTATTTATGATGAACCTATATTAGAAAAGGAAAATAAATGACTTTATGAAGGCTCAAGAGAAAATATTATCTCCGCTACATTGCTTCTTGTGAACTTAAAGGTTATGAATCATTTGTCGAACACTTGTATGACACAGATCCTAAGATATGTAATATGTTTCATCTCATATACATAAATGTTGACTTTTTTCTATTTTTTAGTGTTAATTAATGTGTAAAATAAGAATGCAATTTTTATGATTAATATTCATTACATTAACTAGTTATTTGTTATGTTGTAGATTGTTAGGTGAATTTTTGTTAGCATCGTCAAATATTTTACATCGCACATATGAATATTTGCATGCCATTATGAAAGACATTGGAATGGATTATCAAACTATAGATGCATGTCCTAATGATCATATTATATATTATGGACAACATGCGTCAAAAAAAAAATTCCCGCAATGTCTTATTAGTAGATATCGAATCGATCAAGTAATAAAAAGGGTGCCTCGAAAGGTTCTTCGTCATATTCCCATAATTCCATGTTTGCAACGATTGTTCATATGTGAGAGCATAACACAATTTATGGATTACCATGCATGTAACATAAGTGGAGATGGTGTCTTCGAATTCCTGCCGATGGTTATGCATTTAAGGAAATTGAGGAAAAATGGGAAGATTTCAAAGATGAACCTCGTAATGTTAGGATTTCATTGGAAGCTGACAGTGTTAATCCATTCAGAGAGATTAGGTCTATTTACTCAGTGTGGCCTATTTTTGTTATCAAAAATAACATTCCTCATTGGATGTCAATAAAGAGGGAGCACATAATGTTAACAATGATTGTTCCAGGTATTTATTTACATTAATTTTTTTAATGTAACATTTTCATTTGTTTCATTTTTTGCATAATATAATTTGTTTATTTATTTACTTATATATACATATCATGGTAGTAATTATGTCTAATTTCAAACAATTAGGTAAGTACCAAGTTAAATATATGAATTTGTATATCAAGCCTCTTACAGGCAAGCTACTAAAGTTATGGGCTGGCATCACTATGTATGACATCTTTAAACGAATAGGGGAGAATAAATTTAAATTCCGTGGAATACTTTTATGGAAAATTCATGATGCCCAAGGACTAACACATTTTTGTAGCATTCTATTTCTCTTTAATACTATATAATTTTTAAAAATATCATGCATTCTTAATTTTTAAACAATCTCATCGTATAATTGATATTAATCCATATGTTGCAGGTCTTCAAACAAAGGGTAAATTTGCTTGTCCATTTTGTGGTCCTAAGATGAAGTATCGCCATTCAAAAGTTTAGGAAAGGTGGTGTTTTATGAGTATAGGCACCTCCTCCCTAAGAACCATAAGTATTGTACTACTGAAAAACATCTTTTCAATGGGAAAGAAGAGACTGGTTTAAAACCACAAAGAATGAAACCTCACCTATGGAGGTTGGAATATAATAGAAATCATCAAGGTACACAATTTCTTTATGTATTGTATATGTAATGTTTTGAATTTTTATTTTAATTATTGAATTTATTTTACCGTATCTGATAATTATTGTTGTGATTTCTTTTATGCTTCATGAAGGCCACCATCATGAAGGTATTAATAATGGGCTTCCACGAGGAATGGAATGTTATTTCACTCAATTCATGAGGTTTCCCTACTATGAGGAGCTAAAAATAGCTCATTTGCTTGATATAATGCATATCAGGAAGAATGTGATAGAAACATTATGGTGAATCATAGATGGTAGGAGGGATAAAGAAAAAATTGTCAAAATTTGTACTAACATTCAGGAAGCCAATCATGCAATGCGAAGTGTGATCCGATCAAATAACAATGGAGACCGAAATAACCTTCCATGGTTATTAAAAGAGAAACAAAACAATGATGTAAAAGAGGTCATTCAAATAATTAAATTTCCCACAGGTTTTGCTTCAAACATAAATAATATCTTAACGAAGAAAGGTGAATTTGGTGGGGTAAAAACACATGATTGACATACCTTCATTAAGGTAATAATTTTGGTATACATATTTAAATATTGGCCTTATACATCTTTTAATATTTTTGTTTTTTTGTCTACTTTGCTCGAAACAAATAACGATTCATTTTTTTTGTTACATTATGTTCTACCACTATCTCTCCCAAACGACTTTGACAACAATGTCAACCAAGTTATATATGATCTTGAAAAATACATGAGGTAACTAGTTGTGATTTATATGCAAAATTTTCTTTCAATTTATTGTTGTACTTAATTACATGTGTTTTACTTGTAATGTACTATATATTATGTTATGTTGAAACATGTTATTTTCTTGTTTCATGATTTGTAGATGGTTGTCATTGAAAGAAATCCATGAAGATGATATAAAGTATTGGAAGAGAGAAATTCCTCGGCTAATGTGTGAAATGCAAAAGTATATACCTCCAACATTTTTCAATGCACAAGAACACTACCTCATACACCAAGTTGAGGAGATTGAAATGTGTGGACCAGTACACACAAGGTCAATGTGGATGGTGGAGAGGCACTTAAAATCATTGAAGGCTTTGGTTAGACAAAGAGAATGTATTGAGGGTTCCATGGTGGAGGGATATATGGTATATCAATCCATGGTGTATATTAGTCAGTGTATTCCAAAATTAGCAGCGCCAAATATGCATGTAGTGGATCACATTTGGGATTTGAACTCCATAAAAAAATTTGAAGATCATGAGCACCTGTTGGGGAAAGGTAGAATGAAAAAAATGAGAGGTAATATATTAATAATTGTGGAGATTTATATTAATACATATAAATTTTCTTTTTTTGTGTATATGATCATACTCATTGATATATTAATATCTATTATTTCATCATTTTTTATTTTTTTTTGTGAATAAAAAGTGGATCCTTATATTAATTTCAACTGAAGGCTTATAGAAAGACCTACAACCTATCTATATACACAAAAATGCCCGCGACTGAAGGTATATACATATAAAAAAATTCCTACAGTTTCCCATGGTCCAAGTCCTCGAAACCATCGGATCAGATCAACGGTCCTCGATGGCCCACAACCAACGACTGAGATCCTTTTCTTAACTTCCCACTTCACGTTGTCGGGGGAATGTTTTGCACTATTTTCCTGAAACCCGTGCTATCGAACTGATGGTTTCTAATGTTTTTGTGACTGATGATTGCTCCCGATTTCGGGATTCTGTGCCTCAGGATAACAAAGAACTGAGTCTTCTCCTTCTTCTGATCACTGAAATTGCGAGCCCTTCGAGACCAGATCAATGATCCATATTTCCTCGGGATCAACAGTCTAGATCCTCTCTCTCATTTCGCGATTTTTCATTTCGTGACTTGGGCCGACAACTCCTTTTGAGCTCCTGACTCCCGATTGTCGAGTTGCCGAAATCATCTATCGACGGTCCAGATCTTCTCAAGCACCAACGGTCCAGATCTCCTCGAGCACCAGCGTTCCAGATTTCTGGATTTCGCGACTCGGGATAGAGAAGAACTGAGTGTTCTCCTTCTTCCAAAACCCAAAATTTTGAGTCCTTCGGGACCAAATCGATGGTCCATATTTCCTCGGGATCAATGATCCATATCCTCTCTCACATTTTGCAATTTCTCATTTCATGACTTCACGACTTGGGCAGACAACTCCTTTCGAGCTCCTGACTCCCGATTGTCGAGTTCTCGATATCATTTTTCGACGGTCCATATATCCTCGAGCACCAATGGTCCAGATCTTCTTGAGCACCAACATTCCAAATTATCTCATGATTTTTGCGACTTCTGGACTTTGGGAAACAACCTCCTTCGTGCTCCTGACTCTCGATTGCCAATCTCCCAAAAACATCTGTCAGTTGAAGATCTTCTGCACTGACGCTTACAGTCACCCTATCTCTTGAGTTTCTGATCATTTCTGACTTGGAAGAATTTCTAAGTAGACAGAGGTGGCACCTCATCCGGATTAGGGCCATCCAACTAGGCAAGCTGCTTACATTGGAGCCAGAGGGGTGAGCTTTGAGACTACCTGGTATCATGGAGAATGATCTGCTGCATAGAGTCAACCCCTACATTGGCCAGTCTGTCCACTACTTTGTTTGCACTTCGTCGAATGTGTGAGGGGGTTAGAGTTAGAGAGGGTATGGGAAGATCCTGGAAGCTATAAAGAGGGCCAAGGAGGTGCCAAATGGGAGTTATTTTCCCTAGATCTCTGCCATTCAGAATTTTTGTTGCCAAGTCTATTATGATTTTGGAGTCTCCTTCAATGATCATACAAGTGAGGTTTTGATCTAGAGACATTTGCACACCTTTGATGAGACCCCAAATTTCTGCTGAGTTATTAGTGTTGCATCTAATATTTTCTACGAAGAGGCTTTGTATTTGGCCCAAGCTGTTTCTTATGACCGCTGCATAGCCTGAGTTTCCTAGATTGCCTTTTGATGTTCCACCAAAGTTGAACTTATAGAATCCTG
>JASDQU010102068.1:299079-318688 GCA_032191745.1 Picea mariana | reverse complement strand
TAGAGGGACTGAAGGATTTTGAAATTAAGGGGGGCTAATAAGGAGGGGTGGATTGAGAAAATGAGAAGCCCCAAGAGTTGAGGAGTGAGAACTCACCTGGGTCAGTGGGGAAGTCTTCCTTGGTCCATAATTGTAGCTGAAGAGTTTCCTGGAGATGCAGGAGGATTATGTTCTAGAGGAGGGTGGGAGGAGAGGGTTGGGAATGAAAAATTATTCTATTCCTCTCTTTCCATAGTTTCCAAACTATAAATCCTGGTAAGAGTTGCAAGGTTCTATTCAGGATAGGAATTTTGAAGGATCCAGAGCCCCAATCCCTAATGATGCTTATGATTTTGTTTTTATCTCATTTGGTTCTTCTAATGAACTGAGTGGCTTGGTTCTAGATGTTCTCACTGAGTGGACAATTATTTAGGAGGTGCTCCATGGTTTCTGCCTGGAGATGGCAGAGATGGAAAATCGAGGGGCCAATGAAACCTCGTCTTTGAAGATTGTCCCAGGTTAAGATATTTTTCTAGAGTATAAGCTAGAGGAATGTAGAGATTTTGGGCCAGAGGTTTGATTTCCATATTGTTGTCCATATGCTATCTTTCTGAAGATTGTGGAATTTCTCCTGAAGAGTGTATCCCTCCTTGAGAGTGACGCTTCCATGAGGTGTGTATACCCATCTGAGAATGTCTTAGTTTGTGATTTTCTGGATTTGTCTTTGGATTGTAGCTTGTTTCCAGTGCTACAAGTCACAATCCATTGCCACTTGGATTTCATGATGAGTATATTTCTATCTTCGACAAGGAGAGCTGTTGGGGATATCTGTCCATAAATCTGCTACTTTGAGAGTGGCAAGATCTTGAATATGATTTTCATAGGATTGTAGATTTTCTTCCAGTTGATGAGGTGGCATTTGCTGCCAAGAATCCGTTCAGAATAGGGCATTCTGGCCATTGTGAACTTCCCAGAAATCATGTTCCTTTATGAGTAGCCGATTTTTCCAAGCCACATTCTAGATGTTGGAGCCCTGGATTTGCTTTTGCATTATTATAAGTTGACATTGGTGCATATTTAGGGCATATTTTTCATTTCCAAAGTTTTGCCCAGATCTCTGCTTTTGTTTTTAGTCATCTACACCAAATTCTTTCTCCCATGGTGCTATTTAATTTACCAGGGTCCCAGAGGCCCAGACCACCTGAATATTTGGGCTTGCATACTTTGTACCAGCTAACTAGGGCCCATTTTTTGTTTGGGTTGTGTCCATGCCATAGAAAGTTTCTTTGTAGATTCCTTATTTTCTTTATGACTGATTGAGGGGAAGCTAGGGATGAGAAGAGGTAAGCTGGGATGGCTTGGAGGACTGAATTTAAGAGAACAATTCTGGCTGGAAGGTTGAGGGAGCGAAAGGTCCCGTTGCTAAGATGGTTGGTGATGGAGAGAAGGAGAGAATCCTAGGAGATGTTTTTGGCTGCTTGGTCAAAAAGAGGGAGTCCTAGGTAGCGAGAGGGAAGAGTGCAGACATGGGTATTCATAATTTTAGAATGGTGTTGTTGGATTTCCACAGGAGTATCAAAAAAGAAGAGCTGTGATTTGGCCAGATTAAAGGTGGGGCCAGAGGCTTCGCTGGAATCGTAGAGTATGGAGCTTAGTTTAATTTCTTCTTCCGCGACGAGGGTGGTCAATTGTAGCGTGTCATCAACAACTTGGCTGTGGGAGGTTGCCAGTTGTAATCCATGAAAATGGAGGCCTTGGAGGGATCCATTTTGAATTGAGGCCTTGATGTAGCGTCCTAGACCTTGATGAAAAAAAGGAAAGGGGAGAGAGGGCTACCTTGCCTTATTCCTCTTGAAGGGGAGAAGGGTTGAGAGGGGACACCATTGACGAGGATTGAGAAAAAGGTTGAGGAAATGAGGTTCATTATCCAAGAGACCCAATCCTTGTTGAAACCAAAATTTGATAAGAGCACTTTCATGTATTGCCAGCTTAATTTGTCAAAAGCTTTTGAAAGGTCAAGTTTTGGAAGCATACTTGGAGTACGAGTTCTTTTGAGTGAGTGAATGATTTCATGGACAAGTATGATGCTGTCCATGATTTGTTGTCCTTCAACATATCCTGATTGCTCCTTGGATATGATGAAGGGTAGAATTGGCTTGAGTCTTAGAGCTATGACCTTGGAGATGATTTTGTCGATCACGTTGCAAAGAGCTATGGGTCTGAAGTTCTTTGGATTTGTGACTCTTTCTTCTTTGGGTATTAGGGTGAGGAAAGTGGCATTTAGTGCTGGAAGAAATTTTCTTGAGCTGCGTGATTCCTCCAACAGCTGCCACACTTCCTCCCTTAACATTGGCCAACATGAGTGGAACAAGTCTATTATGAAACCATTTGGATCTAGAGCCTTGCATGTGGGTAACTCTTGAATAGCCTGATCCACTTTTGCTTGCGTTATTGGTGTCATGAGAGCCTCATTCTATTCCTGGTGTTATAACCCTAAATTGCACCATACATGCTTACTTGGCATCAGGCCAACTCATATCCCTTCTTTGCCAAAGCATTGCTGAACAACTCTTTGAAAATCCTCTTTTATAAAGGCCCACGCGCCCTAATCCATTACTGCATGCGTGTACACACTGGCTAACCCAAAATAGCCCGCGTGTACCTACAAAAGCATGAAAAAAAGGAAAGTTGCCGATGGAACAAAAAGCTATGGGTGATTTAACTGAAACTCCCAGCCATGCATGGCCGAGGGTTCGTCCAAATACCTAGCTCCTTCTAGCCTATAAAAGAAGGGGTAGGAGTCCCATTTGGAGGAGGAAAAATATAGCAAAGAAACTCTGCCCATTTACATATTCCCATTGTCCCAACCCTTTAGCCTTTCCTTATGCCAAAGGAGATTCAAAGAAAAGCAGTTGGAGGACAGAAGAAGAGGAGCCTAGGATCAGGTTCAAGGAGCGGTGGCCAGTCTCAACTTTTGTAAGTTGACTCATTCAAAGTAATAAAGAAAATGATTTTTTCATCCTAATTCATGAACTGTTTATAGTTTGAATAGTATATGTTTGGATTTCTAACCCATTAGTATAGAAGTAGCATGCATGCATAGTTGTTGCTTATCTTGAATGCAGGTCATATTTGGAAGGATTATTGCGAACAAGCAATCAAGCACAATGGAGGATCGACATCAAACGCTGGGAATGAGGTAGGTTGATCTTTCCATGCATTTACTAAGAAAAGGGGATTTAAATCTAGGTATGAAGGTAGAAAGTAATTTCTATTCAGTCATATTTGCATGCAAAGTCTGAACTCTATTTGCTAGTCCGTAGGGATATTTTCCCAACAACAGAATTGGCGACTCCACTGGGGAGACTCACTAGGGTTCCTGGAATTTTATTTAGTTTTTGGGTAGTTTAAAGACTAGTTTTTCTTGCCTGTCTTTTCTTTTTGTTTCTGTAAGGTCTGAGCTAGCAGCGAGTCTGGTTTTCCATACCATCTTTCCCTGACTTTTGCTTGACTGTGTTTTTCAGGACCCACAGAGGTACATGCGGCCCACATAAGGTCTTCACGCATGTACCCGCGCCTTACCCTCTTACAGCCCACGTGTGAATGCTAGCTATAGAGGTAGCAGTAGCATGTAGAGTTCAAAGAACCTCAGAGGCAGTCACCCTCTTCCCTCTCAGAATCACACATTCTCAGGGGGTTTTCTGGAATTCTGTCTGAAGTCTTGTTTGCTAGCAGGTCTAACTTAGATTGTTTTTTCCTTATCATTTTTCCTTGCATTATTTGTTTTTCTGTTAGAAAGAGTGTCCAAGACTTCAAGGGATCCTGGTTATCAATATCAATGGTCTCTTCCTGGTTTGGTCTGATTTTTTTCATTTTTTCTCAGAATTTAGATATACACGTGGCCTATACAAGGTCAGATCGTGTGTACATGCACACTGTCTATATTCAGAGTGCATTCGCACGCGTGCTGTTAAAGTGACAGTTGCGTGCTTGTGCAGAATACTTTTTGTTGAGGGTAAGGCAGTCATCCTTTCCCTTGATAGGAATTATTCCTCTCAGGTGTTCAAATCTCTGTGTGAGCAGTCAGTAGCTTAGGATTAATCTTACCCTTAGCTTGCTTTTTCTCATTTAAAACGTTGTCAGAAAAGTTAAATTTTTTTTTACGGTTTTTAGACAAGTGTGAGAGTCATTGTTTTTACAATTGCTATTGTGTGATTTGTTAATCTGATTCTTTGCGATATGCGATTAGGCCAGAATTGTATTTCTTGGTTTTTGCTTGTCGGAATTTTTCCTTTCTTGCTTTACTAGCATTTAAAATAATAATAAAAAAAACTTTTCATTTTCTTGTTTGGTTGAACAGTGTGTTTCTGCATTATTAGGCCAGGGAAAAGTCTTTTATTTCATAATTTTTTTCAGTTTACTTAGATCATAAGTAGCTCGTAGTTGAGTGAAATTCCTTTGATTTTGCTGTCCAAAATCTTAGAAAATTTGAAAAATATTTCTTTTGAAAAGTTGTTGAAATTTTGCATTCAGTAAAAGTTTTGTTTCCATCTTTTTTATTCATTTTTTTGCTTTCGTCTTTTACACATCATCAATTTCACCCTCATACCCCTTGATGTAAGACAAAGCCATAAAAGTAATGCTAAATTTAAAATCTACTAGACTTTTATGTTTGTAGGGTTCATAAACTAGTTCAGGACTAGGGCCTTGGATTAGGTTGGAGAGGAAACTCTTCAAGGCCATTTAAAATCAAACATTGGAGTCTCAGATAGGGAGTGTCTAAGTCCAGTTTCGTGGAAGTTATCCAGGACCCCCCTCTAACACAGGGGATAAACACGAGGTCACGTGCTGAAAGGTAGCGGAGATAACCCCTCCAAAGCCGGACCAATCGTAGTGGAGAACACATATAGAGGGCTTGTTTTGGGATTCCGTCATTTGCATTTGCCACGGGGCTTCGTGGGTCTCAAATCCATTTGAGGTCCTCAATTGTCTTCCAGACCATTTGCTCTTGATACCCTTGACAAGTTTCGGGCTTGATACCCTGCTCATTGTGGTTTACCCGACTTTCGACTGTACCCACCTGGTGACTGTTCGCGGGCTGGCAACCTAGTTGCTAATCTTTTTTAGGGACATACACATGTGACTGTAGGGGTATACTGTGGTACCTAGGATAGACATTGGGCCATGCTTTGTAGAGTATACTTGGAGGGTGCTTCCGTGTTCAAGTTGCACTTCCACCGGTAAGTTGCTCTAGTGTTGGTTGTTGTAACTGTTCTTCCAATTAATTTAGTGTTTGCCTGTCTTATCTCCTAGGGACTTTTTTTTTAGTGTGTGTTGCTTTTGAACATTTAGAATACCTTAGAGTGTCTTGGATATTCTCACACAGTGGAGGATCTTGAGCTCCATCAGTCATGAAGGCTTCTTGGCTTGCCACCGGTTACACTGGAGCCACCCCCGCCACCATTAAGGTGAAATCTAGACCAACAAGGGTCTTTTGAAGCAACTGGGTTACAAACCATTGTGCCCAAACAAACCCCGGAGGAATCGACCATTTTGGACCTTGAAGCAACCGCTCTTGTCTCAATTGAAACCCCGACTACTAATTTCTTGGCACCTTTCATTGTACCAATTCAATTTCACGAGCACTAGACAGTGTCACACACATCAATGGAAACAAATGCTGTTACTCCTTTTGGGAATTCTTCGATTCCCACCACGGTTGTCACCATAGGAGAGCTGTCATCTCCGAACCCATCGTTGTTAGTCCAAGCCACCATGGTCTCGGCTGTAACTACTTCGCACAGTGGTCCGAATCCATCTTTTGTGGTGGCCACAACTCCTTTTACACCTAGCGCGATAGGCCCTCCGTTCTCGTATGGGATGCCTAGTNACTACTAATTTCTTGGCACCTTTCATTGTACCAATTCAATTTCACGAGCACTAGACAGTGTCACACACATCAATGGAAACAAATGCTGTTACTCCTTTTGGGAATTCTTCGATTCCCACCACGGTTGTCACCATAGGAGAGCTGTCATCTCCGAACCCATCGTCGTTAGTCCAAGCCACCATGGTCTCGGCTGTAACTACTTCGCACAGTGGTCCGAATCCATCTTTTGTGGTGGCCACAACTCCTTTTACACCTAGCGCGATAGGCCCTCCGTTCTCGTATGGGATGCCTAGTTCAGGTACAAGTCCTGTACTTTCCTACTCCACTTTACAGACTTTGGGTCTGGGGGCAGGGATCTCTAGCGCTCCTCTACAGGGTCACATGGGGGGCACTCCTGTTCCCTTTAACGCTTTCCCTTACAGAGGAGGTCATATCCCTCCTTTGTCCCCTTCACTCGGTGGCTCGCATCAACCATCCGCTGGGCAACCTACACAAAATAGTTTATTTGGAGCGGGGAGTCAAGGACCACCTTCACATAGTATGCCGACAGGTTTGACACCGTTTTCTTTGAGAGGAACGTTTGGTAACAACACCTTCTCATCAGCCGCTTTCTCGACTGGGGGCAACCCCATTTTTGGACAATCGACTCCTGTGCAGGGTACTATTCCTACACAGGGGGAAAACCTAGCAGGACCTTGGAATTCAGGGCAAGGATCCATTCCCTCATCCGGAATGCCAATATGGGGTAGTTCTTTTCACAATCAATGGAACCCCGGACAAACTACTATGCCTATCCCCATGAGACCGGCATGGGGTAATCCTTCCCAAAGTCCTTCGAGTATAATGTATGTCAAACAACCTATGTTCTATTTTGGAAATCAGCCGATGATGTCTCCACATATGCAAAATCCTTACGCTGGCCAGGGCCATGGTTTCTACCAGAATCCGGGCAAGCAGCCAAACTTTTCCTGGCAACCTGGTGCGATTCAAACTCCAGGTCCCTTTCTCCCAGGTTAGCAGCAACCCAAACTACCGTTCCTTGTGACTTTACACTTTCCATATTTGACACGGTTGTTGAATGACCGTATTTGTCATGATCCACGTTGGCCTCCTATGTCGATGAAGTTGCCTTTGGACATTCCAAAGTTTGAAGCCAAGCCTAATGAAGATCCAGGAGATCATGTGGCTACCTTCCATCTTTGGTGCTCATCTAACTCATTGAAAGATGACTTTGTACAGTTGCGATTGTTTCAACGTACTCTCATTGGGAGTGCCGTGAAATGGTACATTAAGCTTGATCGATCAAGATACTCTTCTTTTGGCGAACTGGCGATGGCTTTCCTTAACCATTTTCAGTTACCTATGAGATACGACGTTAGCACAAAGTTGCTCGCCAATTTTGAACAGACAACAACGGACCATATCTCTGATCACATCCGAGAATGGAGACGCTGGAAGAATTTAATCAAGGTACCAGTCCCACCAACATTCCTGATTGAGTGGTTCCTTAAGTCTTTGGTCCCACAATTATCCAAAGACGTTGCGACGTCAGGAGTTTTCTCTGAAGAAGATGCCATCACGAGGGCTCAACAATTTGAGCTCATCTATTCTCAGTCTGGTTTATTATACAACATCTTGCTAGATGCGCCACGTTTAATACTGGATAAAACTAGATAGAGAGTTGGACCACATGCTGATGGTATTGATGGTTCAGCACAAACAAATCCCATTGAGCAACTGATGCAACAATTGCAACAGTTGTTGATACAACACACAACAACTAGTCAAACTACTGCTTTGGCTGCTCTCCCTACCAAAACATCGGATGTACACACAGTGCAATCGACTAATCCAAAGGCCACCCAGCAGCCTGAAGGAAAGAAAAAAACAATGAAATAAGGGTAAGGGGGATAAGAAACCCACCGATAATGCTGATGGGGACAACACTGAGATAAGGAAGGCGAGGTATCCATGCAACTTGTCCGCGGAAGACCACCCGACCCATCTATGTCCTCGACTTGCAGAAGCCCAAAAGTTTGTGATGCAACAACAGCCTGCTATGTTGAATAATCCATTTCAACATGGGAAAAATCTAACTCAAGCCTCTGCAAGCACGAAAGGGGGCAACCAAGAAACCTGCCCGCCTACGAACAACCGCACATCCGCAAATGTATATATGGTGAAGGGTGATGCTTTTATATCAACTAGAGCACATGATTATAGTAAACCAAGCGCTTTTGAGAGGGGTAAAGAAGATGATCTCCCATCTCTTCCTCTACAGATTGAGAAGATGTTGGGAGAAACAATGACACGCATTCCAAAAGGTGCATTTAAAAAATCTTCTCATAACCCAAATGCAAGGGCCGCCCAGAACTACTCTGTGGTGGAAGATTTATCACAAACCCCTTGTGCGATGTTTGCTTTGGAGGTCCTCCAAAGCTGCCCTGCTCAGAGAAAAGCCTTGTTAACCGCTTTGGGCTCTACTGAGACTTGTAATCCGGGTACCATCATGTTAGATACAACTGACTTAAAACCTTGTCTGCCTTACCACGTAGCGTTTCATATAGTAGTGTCTTATTCCACGAAAACTTTTACACGAAATATCTTCCACACAGTGGTCAACGAGGGTGCCTCGACATGAATTATGTCGTTGGCATGTTGTAAGGCCATTGGCCAGCCCGTTCTGTCTCTGTCACCTACTCTCCTCACTGCTTTCGATGGTTGTTCATTCCAACCACATGGTATCATTTCGTCTTTCCTCGTGCAGTTAGGAGGGAAGACCATGTGCGTCGAGGTAGAAGCAGTCGACACTCCCCTCGACTATAATATTTTGTTAGGAAGGAGTTGGACTTACGCTATGCAAGCTGTGGTTGCTACAGTTTTTCGGGTCTTGTTGTTTCCACACAAGGGCCAGATAGTGACCATCGATCAATTGTCTTTCTCCAGACTTGACCCAGCTTTGGGGGCATCCACGGTCCCGATGATTGATAATCCTCAACTAGGTGTCGTCAACGTAGGAGTTGGTTTGTGCCCATCCTTGATGGGTACCTTCGATTACCCACCTCCTCAAGGCGATATCAAATTTATATCCAATCACCATAAGGTTGATATTTTTCAAGTTTTGGCGTTCCGCACAACTTACTTCGAGGATCCATGGATACTTCCTTCCCCATTGGCCACGATGGATGAGATAGGGCACCCAGGCATGTCCATGCCCTTGTCTACCATTGAAGTAGCGTACTCTTTAGTCTAGAAAGCTTCAACTAACACTGATCCAACTCCTGCACAAGAGTTAGATCCACTTCTAGAGCTTATTTGGGCTCATGGTTCTCTTGCTAACACCGATTTGTTAGACTTAGTCTTTCTCTCTGACGAAGCAGTAATCGAAGCAATGACTAGTCCAGACAAACCTTGGAAAGATCTTCATCACAGATCATATTTCCTCCCAGAGTTAAGCCGAATCGAAGTAGGAGAATTCATCGTGACTATGAATGGAGATAGGTCTTTTCATACTAATCCCTTAGCTACACACAAGATCTATGCTAAGGGTAATATGGCAACCATTGCTGAAATGATACCTATCAATATCTCCAGAACCCCTGGCGTCATAGACAATGTTTTCGTCGAAGCATACAGCTCCCCTGAGGAGATGCTAGGCATCGACCCACAAAGAGTTGATCATGAGCTAACTTTGTTGTATTTCAAGCTCGTTTTGATATCCGAAAGCAACATCCGGTGAGACTGCATTTATGATTTTCGATCTCATCTGTATTAATTGAGAAAAGTAACCTCTATGGAGTCTTCTTTAAGCCCTTTTCAAACTCCCTAAAGATGAAAAGATTGCCGAGTGACCCTGTTTCTTCACACTCATTAAATTGGTCCAGAAGAACATTCCTTAAATGGGTCTTCTTTTAAACCCTTTTCAGACCCTCTAAACATGAAAAGATTGTTAAGCAATCTTGTGGCCTTTCACACTCGTTAAACTGAAATTTGAAGTCACGTCTGTCCGACGGTAGTTTACCCCTTTTCGGTCTGGACGGTCAATTGTACGAACAAAGGTATACTCTATGGAACTTCAGCTCTATAGAAGAGTAATCTCAGGTATAATTTTATCCCTTTTTCGGGCCTGAGGGACTAAACTTACGAAGAAAAAAAACCCCCACGGAGTCCATAGTTAAGCTCTTTTCAGACTCCCTAAAATTGAAAAGATTGCCGAGTGACCTTATTCTTTCACACTCGTTAAATTGGTTCAGAAGAATATTCCTGATGGAGTCCATAGTTAAGCTTTTTTCAGACTCCTTAAAAATGAAAAAATAGCTGAGTGATCTTGTCCTTGTCACACTTGTTAAAATGGTTTTGAATCAACGTCTTATCGGTGCTAGTTTACCCCTTTTTCGAACTGACTAGACTATATTCGAAAAAGGTACCCCAATGGAGTCTCCTTTTATGTTTTTCAGACTCTTTAAATATGAAAAACCACCGAGCTTACCTTCTCTGGGCTCATTAAACTTACATCGAAGGACGTTACTATTGTGTGTTTTATTAACCGCGTTTGCATACCTTATACGCCAACCTTGTAACGGTTTGCTTCTACGTCTTAACACCTTTGGCCTTTGGAGGATTTTTCCTGAGTGTCATTCTACTAGAACATCAGTCTTTTCCTTGTGCCTCGAGCTTGTATGTTTGCAACACTCGTTCCTCCTTTGTAACGTAATATTCCTTTATTCTTTTTCTACAATTATTGAAAAGAACAAGAAATCAAATATACCCTAAAAAGAGGAAGGGAAAAGTATTTTCTTTATTGGCAGCGTCATGAGTCACCCTTGGATAAAGCACATCTGTCCGTTTGTTCATCAGACTATGGGATGTAGTACAACCTTAGGAATATTTTCTCGCTATATAGAGTTGTGTCCTCCACCGTTTGGTTATCCTTCCAAACATATGGAGAGTTTGCATTGCCTCCTGCTTCATAGACTTATGATTAATTCCATGCTGCCTGAGTCTAATTATTTGTCGTGCTACTATCCAAGAGAAGTTTTTCACCATGCCTGAGTTGACGCCTCTGCAATATGTCTCTTGTCCTCATGCCCGGCCATCCTGAACACCCAATCAAGTCCTTGTTCGAAATCATTGAAAACTTCAGTTTGATCATCAAGATTATCACGTCAATGACCAACGAGCCGTCGAAGACCTCTGGGTAGTGCAGTCGTACACTCATATTACACTCCTACCCGAGTTTTGAAGATTTTTAAGTTGTTTCTCGAGCTCTGAAGATCTCATCTCTAGCCATCAGGCCGAATCAGCTTCTGGAAGATGGATACTCTATAGGTATATCTTTCTGATTTCGAGATGTAGCTTCTCTATGTATTGTTCATGGCTACTCTTTATAGTTATTTGACATGGATCTACAATGTATTTTATTGGTAGCCATGGTTCTATTTTATCTCGAGCATCGGTATGCCCGTCTCGGTGAAACATTTGTTATTTTGCAGATGACACCTCCTGGTTCCTAATCCTTGGGCTCAATCGTTCGGCACATCATTAAAGATTGGTAATGTATTTCGGCCATCAGATGCTCTTCTAACCTCACACAATAGGGGGCATCTGTTATAACTCTAAATTGCACCATACATTCTTACCTGGCATCAGGCCAACTCATATCCCTTCTTTTCCAAAGCACTGCTGAACAACTCTTTGAAAATCCTCTTTTATAAAGGCCCACGTGCCCTAATCCATTACTGCATGCGTGTACACGCTGGCTGACCCAAAACAGCCCACGTGTACCTACAAAAGCATGAAAAAAAGGAAAGTTTCTGACGGAGAAAAAATCTATGGGTGAGTTAACTGTAACTCCCGGCCATGCATGGCCGAGGGTTCATCCAAATACCTAGCTCCTTTAGCCTATAAAAGAAGGGGTAGGAGTCCCATTTGGAGGAGGAAAAATATAGCAAAGAAACTCTGCCCACTTACGTATTACCATTGTCCCAACCCTTTAGCCTTTCCTTATGCCAAAAGAGATTCAAAGCAAAGCAATTGGAGGATAGAAGAAGAGGAGCCTAGGATCAGGTTCAAGGAGCGGTGGCCGGTCTCAACTTTTGTAAGTTGACTCATTCAAAGTAATAAAGAAAATGCTTTTCCCATCCCAATTCATGAACTGTTTATAGTTTGATCAATATATGTTTGGATTTCTAACCCGTTAGTATAGAAGTAGCATGCATGCATAGTTGTTGCTTGTCTTGAATGCAAGTCATCTTTGGAAGGAGTATTGCGAACAAGTAATCAAGCACAATGGAGGATCGACATCAAACGTCGGGAACGAGGTAGGTTGATCTTTCCATGCATTTACTAAGAAAAGGGGATTTAAATCTAGGGATGAAGGTAGAAAGTAATTTCTATTCGGTCATATTTGCATGCAAAGTATGAACTCTATTTGCTAGTCCTTAGGGAGATTTTCCCAACAACACCTGGGTGATTATATTTGGGATATTTTGGGTCACACGCTCTATAGCTGAGGTGTGGTCCACCTTGGGTTCTAAGAGGAGATCCTTGTAGAAGTCTGTCAGCTCATGCATTATTTATTGATGAGTTAACATGGTGTTTCCTTGAGAGTAATCCAGCTTCATGATGATATTGATAAGGCATTTGTGGATCATAGAGTGGTGGAATAATTTGGTGTTTTTCTCTCCCTCGTTGAGCCATTGGACCCAAGATTTATGTCTCCACAGGATATCTTCCTGCTTGTGTCTTTCTTCTAGTTTCCTTTTGATTTCACTCTCCTCCCGCTGCTGAGTGATTGTGTATCCTGCATGAATGAATTGTCCTTGGAGGTTCTCTAGTTTTTGTTCCAGTATTTTCCTTTCCTGGAAAATTTTCCCAAAGACTTCTTTGTTCCATTTGCGCAGCCATTATTTAAAATGTTTGAGATTTTGCTGGAAGCAATACATTTTTGTACCCCTCTGTGTTTCCACAGTGGTCCACCAGTGATGAGCTAACTCCTCAAAATTTGGATGGGAGAGCCAAAATTTTCAAATCTGAAGGGTTTAAGCTTGGGGGTGTAAATAGTGTCAACCCATAGTTGAATCGGCCAGTGGTCCAAACCTACCTTCGGGAGGATGTTGGAATCTATTAGGGGGCCTTCAAAAAGGAGAGTTTCCGAGATGAGGAAGTGATCTAGCATGCATGATATTTGTTGGTGACCTAATATTTTGTTGGTCCAAGTGTAGGTTCCATTGATATTTGCAATATATATCAGTCCGAGGTTCTCTATGAGTTCCTAGAAGTTTGCGCCATCCTTATCCAAGCGCTTTCCCCCCTTCACTTCTCCTCTAGCCTAAGAATCATGTTGAAGTCACCCCTTATTATCCATTGCTTTTCCTCTACTAAGGAACCTAGGTAAGCTAGGATTTGAAGAAAGAGGTCTTTGTCTTGGCTATTCTATGGTCCATAGGCATTTGTGATCATTCCCTCCTTGCCTGAACCGATCGCTCTATAGTGCGTTGTGATGGTGCATGGAGTGGAGAATCCTTGATCAAGGATGACTGTAGCAAGATTCCATAGGATGGCCAGGCCTCCTGAAGCCCCTTTTGAGTCTGTTTGATAGGATTCGTAGTTACGCCAACATCTTTTGATGATATCTTTTGTAGTTTTCCCTGCACATTTTGTCTCTTGTATCAGGAATATATCAGGGTCTTCTATTTTGATTCAGTTTCGGAGAATCCTATGTTTGGATCTTCCATTTAGGCCTCTGATATTCCAGGTGAGCATATTCATAGTTAACAATTTGGTGGGTGGGATAAGGATCTATCTAAGAGCATGTGAATATGTCCTGAGTTGATCATATAGCTTCGTGTCACCTTTATTAGTTGATGAGCCAATTTTCTACCCCGTCGCTTGTTTTCTTTTGGGTGTTTTCTTGGATCTTGGTTTGGGTCTGTGTTGATCCCCAACCTGGATGTAGCCCCTGCTGATGAGTCCAAAAATACTTTGTGAACTTCCTGAGTTGGTCCTCTGGTAAGGTTTGAAGATTCTTCTTGGTGAGAGCTTCTTCTAACCTATCTAGGTCGATTTCTACTAGGTCCTGCTCATCCATTTCCATGACCGTGTCTTCCTCTCTTTCTGGTTCTTTCCTTGAGAATGGGTGAGTCTGTGGATCTGTTTGGTTTTCTAGGGTTTGATACTCTTGTGACAACTGATCTTCCTTGTTCTTGTTGGGATCTTTCCCTGTGGTCTTGTGGGCGTTTTCTACCTCTTCTGCCTTTGGGAGGCAGTTAAGGGATTCAAATGAATTAATATTTGGGTTGTTTTTTCCGTTGTTGGTTGTGGGCTTCTTCTACGCTTGTATCCTTCGATTTTGAACCTGTGTAAATCCTTTCTTTGATTTCTCTTCAGCTTCCCTCTTGGGGGGGAATTGAGAGGGTAGTCTCTGAAAAGGTGTCCATGTTCATGGAATTTTTGGCATCTGAAAGGGATGTGTTCATTGTCTATGGTTTGGGCACATTCCTTGTCTTGGTATTCTAAGGTAACTGTGCTTGGTTGAGCTTTGGAGATGTTCATATAGACAAATATCCTTGCATAAGAGGTGTATTTTATCTATTTGGTAGCTTCAGAAGATTTGACATATTTACCTAGGGTGTTTCCTATGCCCAGTAAAATTTCCTCTAACCAAAACTCTTAAGGTAGGGAATAGAGGTGAATCCATATCGGTGCGTATGCAAATTTTTCCTTTTCTGGGCAGAAGTAGTCTATCCAGAAATGGAGGTAGAGGCCAACTGAATTGTAGAAATATGGCCCCCCTTCAAATATCTTGTCCTTTTCCTCCAGGTTGTAGAATATTGTTGTGAAGAAACCTTTGGATCTCAGCTGGATCTCATAGTCTCCCTTGGGGTTCCACCATGCCTTGATCCAGGGAGCAAGGTCCTTTTCTAAGGGCCAGAGACCTAATAATTTTCCTATGAGGGAATGGTCTCTCATGAACTATGTATGCTCCCCTATCCTAGTGGTTTTGATGACGTACTTGGGTGCAACCAAAGCTTGGGGGATACATTTTCCGGGTATCCAAACTCGAGCTAATTTTGGATGTGAGGAATCAACATCCATGTTTGGTTCTTTTCTTATATCCATCTCTTCCTGCATATATTGGTCTCGTAAGTGCAATGGTGGCTCAAAGGACCGTCGGCGTGCTCGCGAGTTCTTTGGATAATTGGCGGTGACATTATGGTAAGAGGGGGATTTCTCCTCCCCTTCTGTTCCCATTCTTCTATGGCGGTCAATGCCGAGGTGCAAAGGTGATCAGAGGTGTGCAGAGGAGTTCAAACTAGATCAAGGTAGTGTTGAAATAATGTAACTGCGAAGAGCATTCTTATTATTATTGATATTTTATTCATTGGATTAAATCCCCATTGCAGATTAATCATGTCATTATTATTATTGTTGTTATTGGATTAATCCCCATTGTGGATTAATCATGTTGGTAATTTTATAAGGACCAAATCCCCTTTTTCGGATTGGTCATCGGACAATTACAAAGGGCAGAATAAGAAGTTGACCCCAGCAGTTATTATTGAAGACCCAGAATTGATTAAAGGTGGGTTTACCCACCCAGAGTGAGAGGTCAGCCCTACCAATGGTGCCCTTTCACACGTGCTGGTCTTGTATAAATAAGAGGCTAGCGCCTCACTTCAAACACACAACTCACTTGCTCATTTCTCTTATGAGGCAAGCTGCAATTACCAAAGAGAGGAGAAGAAGAGTGGCGCATCTCTTGGGGAGGACTTTCTATATTGGTTTGAGTTATCTCTTGAACATTGTATAAGCTATTTATGATAAGGAAGTTTTGCTGGGTTTTCTTCCCCTAGAGGGTTTCCCAGAATAAATGCTGTGTCTCTTGTGAATGTGTATTTCTCAGTGATCTTGTTCTTATTATGCTCTTATCTAATGAAATGCAAAGAACTATAATAATGGCATAAACATTAACATGGTATTAGAGCCAACGTGAAGGAAGCACAATTTGCAAGAGGAAAAACGTCACTGTTACCGTACCCAAAAATTAGGGTTTTGAAAAAGTATCTCTTTTCAGCTCCCTAACTTCCTAGAAAGTTGTGCCCTCCCCCAAGGATCAATTTGGCACATAGAGCGCACCTTTTCAGTGGCTGGATCTCCCAAAAATTGAAACCCTAGTTTCACAAAAGTATCAGAAGTACCAGAAAACCAGTACCAGAAGTACCAGAAGTACCAAAGTACCAGAAGTACCAAAAGCACTAGTCCAAAAATCCGCAGATCAGATTTGACGGGGTAAAAATTGGATTTTCTCAGATTTGAGGACACCAGGCTACTCACCTCAGCCAAGCGCACCTCCTGGTAAAGTCAAAATTTGATTTTGAGTATTTTCAATTTTTTGGTTATTTTTGTTGCCGCAAGTACAGAATGTCTACAAGCACAAAGCTTGTTGAGAAACTAGAAGGCATAGACAACTTCCGTGCCTGGAAGTATAGGATCGGTTTGATCCTTGCAGAGAATGACCTATCAAGATTTATCAAAGATGAAGTGGAAGAACCTGAAGATGCCGTAGAGAAAGCGAAGCATCAGAAGGACTCAATCAGGGCTTAGAGAATCATTGCAGATTCAATGAAAGACCACCTGATCCCGTATGTATCGTCAAAGAAAACTCCGAAGGAGATGTTTGATGCTCTAAGCAAACTATATGAAGGAAAGAACATCAATCGAAAGATGAGTCTAAGAACTCAGTTGAAGAATACCAAGATGCAGAAAGGAGAAATGATTCAAGAATATTTCTCCTGGATCTCTGAAATAAAAGAACAGTTGAAAGCGATTGGAGACACCATTGATGAAGACAAATTTGTAATAACTGCCCTAAATAGTCTCGCAAGACCTTGGGATGCTTTCATCCAGTCAGTATGTGGCAGAAAGGAGAAACTACAGTTTGAAATCCTATGGGAAGAATGCACCTAAGAAGAGACAAGGGTAGCCAACCATGAAGCACTACTAGCAAGGGACGATGATCAAGCCCTATCTACTCATACAAAAGGAGGAAGGAAGAAACCCTACTTCAAAAGGGAATCTCAGAGAGAACCACAACCATCAAACAAATTCAACAATCAAGTATCTCATTCAAGAAATTTTCAGAAGAAAGGACAACGTAAGGGATGAGATATCTCATCTATACAATGCTATCATTGTGATAAGATGGGACACAAGGTGAACAATTGTCCAGTCAGAAGAGAAGAGTACAAGAGGAAGCACTAAAGGCAACATGCTCACATTTTCGAAGATGAAGAACCACCTATGAAGATGATTAAGGACCATGTCTTGATCTCAACTCTCTCAGGATCTGTATCACCTGGAGAGGACACATGGCTCATTGATAGCGGTGCATCAAAGCACATGAAGGGTAAGAAAAATACTCTCTCTTGTATTTCAGAAAGGAAGTTTTCTTAGAAAGTAACTCTTGGAGATGATTACCAATATCCCATCAAGGGAGTGGGAGAATCAAACTACAAGCTAGATTCAGAAAACTCAATAACAATGAAGGACGTACTCTATTTACTGGGCCTAAAGAAGAACTTACTCTCCATATCATCTTTAGACAAGAAAGGCTATAGATTTTCCTTCATAGATGGATAAGTTCTTATGTGGGCTAAGGGAGAAACCTTAAATGAAGCAATCGTCATCGGAAGTGAAGAAAATGGTTTATATAAGCTGAAGGGTCACCCAAAAACTGCCATGACCCATGCCATCGAAAAATCATGCAAACTTTGGCATAGAAGATTGGCCCACATCAACTACAAGGCGCTACCTTACATATGCAAAGCTGTCATAGGTTTACCAGAACTCAAGGTTGATCAGGCAGGTATATGCAATGGATGTGTGCAAGGGAAGAACATCAAGAACCCCTTTCCAAAAAGGGACAACAAAGTAGAAGGAGTATTGGAATTCATTCATTCAGACGTGTGTGGCCCAATGCCATCATCCTCCATTAGCGGGTATGTATACTATGTATCATTTATTGATGATTATTCTCGTAAGACCTGGATATATTTCTTAAAATCTAAAGATGAAGTATTCAGTAAATTCAAGGAATTCAAAGCCTTGATAGAGAATCTTTCCGAAAGAAATATTAAGATACTCAGGTCAGATAATGGAGGAGAATATACCTCAAAAGAGTTTGTAAGCTTCTGAAGAGATGTCAGGATCAAGAGGGAACTCACTACTCCCTATAATCCTTAACAAAACGGTGTAGCTGAAAGGAAGAGCAGAACGATTATGGAAGCTGTGAAGACCATGATTCATGATCAAGATCTTCCTATGTGCTTATGGGCAGAAGCAACCATGGCAACTATTTATGTGCAGACCAGATTATCCCATAGTGCACTTGGGTTCAGGACCCCAGAAGAAATGTTCATCGGAAAGAAGCCAGAGGTAATCCATCTCAAAATATTTGGTTGTCCAGTGTTTATCCATATACTGAAAGAGAAAAGAAACAAGTTGGAACCCTCCAGAAAGAAGGGAATATTTGTGGGATACTGTGAGGCATCCAAAGCCTTCAAAATCTACATACCTGGTCACCGCCATATTGAGATTAGTAGGGACGTGACCTTTGATGAAGAAGCAACACTTAAGAAATCGAGAAGATGCCAGCTTGAAGAGGTATATGAAGAGGAACCTGTAAATCCCAGGACTACATAATCCATGAGGGAAGTTCCTAGAGCTGCAGAAGCTGTAAGGGAAGTTGTAACTTCCCCTGATGAGGAGACTCTTGAAGATCATGATATAACAGAAGTTCAAGAACCTCCTCAAATGACCTTCTCCCATAAAACAAAGCTTTCTTGGGAAATAGAGCTTATTCAAGATGGAGAGAAGTATGGAGTTCCAGAAGGAACCACAAGACATGTGAAGAGACCAAAACCATTCTCCAGTTACACGGCTTTGATGTGAAATCTACTTGATGAAGAACCCACATGTTTTGAAGAGGCCATCCAGCAGAAGGAATGGGTAGATGCCATGACAGAGGAATACCAATCCATAATAAAGAATGATGTATGGGAAATAGTTCCCAGACCAAAAAGTAAGGATGTGGTATCATCAAAATGGATCTTCAAAATAAAACATGCTGTTGATCGAAGTGTTGAGAAATATAAAGCAAGATTTGTCGCTCGTGGCTTTTCCCAAAAGGAAGGTATCGACTATGAAGAGACATTTGCTCCTGTGGCCAGATACACTTCGATCAGAACCATTATAGCTCTTGCTGCCAAGATGAAATGGAAGCTGCACCAGATGGATGTGAAGACAACTTTCTTGAATGGTGTTATCGAAGAGGAAGTGTATATAGAGCAACCCTAAGGATTTGAGGTTGAAGACATGAAGTTTCATGTCTGTCGATTGAAGAAAGCCTTACACGGATTGAAGCAAGCTCCCAGAGCTTGGTATGGCCATATAGACAGTTTCTTGACGAGCTTGGGATTTACCAAGAGTAAAGAAGACTCAAATCTCTAATTCAAAATCATGGATAATGAACCAGTAATACTATTACTGTATGTGGATGACTTATTCTTGACTGGAGAAGAAAAGATCATCGCTGAATGTAAATAGAGACTTGCCGCAGAATTTGAAATGAAAGACCTTGGTCTAATGCATTACTTCTTAGGCCTTGAGGTATGGCAGAGTCCAGAGAGAATCTTCCTTAACTAAGGGAAGTACACGGTCGAAATCTTAAAGAGATTCGAC